>WBMW01003835.1:106907-163227 GCA_013396635.1 Penelope pileata | reverse complement strand
CTGCCCCAGATAGTATCTTGTCTAAACTGATACCACTGTTTTAAGACTACATGCCATGATACCTAAGGTGCATATTTATGTTTATTTACTGAAATAAGGTCTGGTTCTGAGGATACCGGCAATGAGTTTTGTTTTTCTCCACTCAGTGATGTCAAATTAATTCCAGTGCTCCATGCTTTCATGTAAGCTTTCTGCAGCACAATTTTGAATAAAATTTCCCAAAATCTCAGGGCTTTTACTCTGGAACAATTTCATGTGAATATGCCCCCATCCTTCAATAGATACCTCTCAGGTACTTTGGTTTCAGTGAACCCCAAAACAAAGAAGGGATGCCTGACCACAACTTCAAGATTTTCCTCTGATTTATATTGGAAGCTATTAATCACTTGAGATTTGTTGAAATGTTCATGAACTGAGCACTACTGAACCAGAAAGGAATTCCTACCGAAGCCCATGCCCAGGTAAGTTTTCTCACGTTACTGATTTTATGGGAAAAAAGTATGTTTTTCCTGCGCAATCTTAAAGGATGCAGCCAACTTCTACAGAAAATGGGACCTTCTGCTGTGAAGTGGTAGCAGTCACAGAAGGGTGACACTAGATGGTTTCTGCGTAGTCTATGAGATGAAGAGTGAGTAACAGCATGAGTTGCCTTGAGTCTCAGCTGATTTATTGATGTGGCTGCTGGCATTATAAAACGCTCAGTTACAGTGTGAAGGAACATTCCAAAAGCTGGAGCAATATTCCTGTTTATAAAATGCATGGCTTTTTCCTCTGCTATTTCTGGTTGCCTTCATTTGGTTTAAAGAATAACGTAAAGCTTCTTATTAACAGGAGCAGACACTCAGAATCAGTATAGTTCTCTCTGGAATGAACATTCTGGAGCCCCAAGGTCTCCATGTTATTACAGGAAGATAAGCATTGTTTTTCTGCAGTGAGTAGTAGAAACCCTTATTTAGATTACAGTAATAGACTTGAAGATCCTTGGAAGTTATTTTTAGCAGTGGATATTTAACAGGGTTCTCTGTACATAATTATGTCCCCAATTACTTAGGAAATTATGTAGTAAAGTCAGTTATCATCTTCCATTAGGAAGAGAACAATGAGACGATTAGAGCCACACATTCAGAGGTTTTTAAGACCAGTATAGGTTATGGCTGTTAGTCTGACCTCCTGTACGAAGAATCTACAAACTTCATTGCAGCATCTCATGATTTTTTCTACCCATGTTAATGGACAGATTTTTAGGCTTTCCTTAAAGACTCTTTTTGGAAGGAGAATTCGGTTCATCATATTCAGTTATTATAACCTTTGTAGTTTAAAGAAAATGCATGCCCTGTTTCTACTTGGAGGTTGTCCAGCTTCGGTTTCAACCTAGTGGATTTCATTATGCTTTTTACACTATACATGACACCTACAGTTAAAAATCTCTTTTTCATAGTTACACTGGTTACTCTACCATCCAGGTATCTGTGAGCTGTGATCATATTACCTCTTAGACTTCTCTGGGATAAATCAGATTAAGCTTCTTTAGTCTAAGTCTGATTTCCAGACCACAGGTCATTCCTGTAGCTCTTTTCTGAACCCTTTCCAAATTTTGGATACACTTTGTAAAGTTTGGATGCCAGAACTACATGTGTTATTTCAGCAATATTCTCACTAGAGCTGTATACTGACTCTTTCAAACTCCCTTGCTTATTTATCTAAAGACTGGAATTGCTCTGGAGGGTCACGTTCAACTGATTATCTAATGTGAGCATGAAGTTGTTTCAAAGTTAATTACATCTGAGTTGCTGGTTCATTGCTAAAAGAGTGATGTAAACCTTTGTTGCAAGATGGATGAGCTTGCTTTTGGTTCTGAAAATGCAAGTAATGCAGTTGACAAGGAATTAATCCTTATAACAGGTTTGTTCCCCATAACAGTTTTTTCACCCTATATCTGCTTTGTGTTGTCTAAAACTTCTACCACAGTGGTTTTGGTTCTGTTTCTACCACAGGTTTTTGTGTGTTTTGTTTTGTTTTGTTGTTGTTGTTGTTTTTCTTTTGGTCTGCACTGTTGGTGTAGATGTTGTTAACAGTAGCTGGCACCAACAGTAGAGCCCTCCTAAATTCCAGCTTCCCTGAATGATAGCTATTCTGCTAAAATTACTTCTAGAAATCCATTCATTAACCAGCTTTTAAGCCATTTAACAGTAATGGATTGTTATGTGGGAGTGAGTTAAACACCTTAAAAAGCCTAAATATTTTTCCCTTCTGCAGCTACTTCTGTCAGCCAAGCTGGCAATTCTCATCAGGACTGTAATGAAGTCCTGTAGGTTTACAAATGTTATTAATGACTGCTGTTTAACATCATCCCTAATTGCCAGTGGAACATTAAGTATCAAGTTAGGCTCTGAATATATCATTCTGTTTCCTTCTGAATCAGAAAGAGAAACATTTGTCAAGTACTTCTCCATTTCCCACGTTATGATTGTTAATTTTGCTGTTCCTTACTAGTATTGGATCCATCCCTTACAATCTAGGATATACCAAGATCAACTTTTCCACCTGGAAATGGTGCTTCTCTGGAACTTGTTGAGACAATATATCTGTTTCAACTATAATATCAGCAGAAACCTTCCTAGGTTGGTAGGGGAATTGTGGGAAAGGAGAAAATGAGCCCTACTCTGGAGATGCCTGATGTCTACTTCTCAGTTTCCTCAAATCCTGATGTGAGAGAGCTTGTGTGGGGGCCTGTGTGATGGGGCTGAGAGGAAGGGACGTGCTTATCCATCGGTTTGCATGATGACTCCAGCGTACCGTCTAGACTCCTGCGCTCCGATGGGTTTCCTTTCAGACCGAAGCCCCCTGAAGAGGCAGCTCCCCCAGGCCTGGCTGAGTGCTTCAGCCCTCCTCCCACTCATGCTTCACGTGTGAGAGCTGATCGATCTGCCAGGGGTTAGGAGGCTTCCCAGGGAAGTATGTCCCCAGGTTCACGTCTTTGCTCTGGTTTGGAGTGGTTCCCTGACCACTGAGCTACATGGGCTGTTTCTCTTTTGTCCAATGAATACTTAATTGAAATCAGCTTCAAATCAGACGGAGCAAGAACTTGAATCTGCAGCTCCCTTTTATCTCCAGGGAACTTCCTAACCGCTGCACTGCATACTCTCATTCTCTCTAGCTTGATTCATATGTAATTATTTATATGGAGTGGAGAGGCTCCAAGGAGATGGGGGCAGAGGGTGAGAGAGAGTTAATGAGAGGAGTGTGCGTGGAGAGAAAACCTGGCGGCCCGTGGCCTTCTGGCAGGGGTGTCCACATGGCTGTCCCTCTGTCTGACAGCACTTGGGAGCTGGGATCTGGGCCTTCCCCTTTGGAGGGGAAAGCCCAGGTGCTGACCTATTTGCTGTTTGCCTTCCTCTTCTTTTTCCTCTCTGGCTTACATGCGTGAAGATTTTGGAAGCATGGTGGCTTTGTTTGGTGCATAATGAAAATGGATTTGAAAAGCAATCCCTTCTCCCCAATTCTTTTTTCCTTCTGAATTGTGAAATAAAATTCTTGTTTTGTGGCCAGCCCTTCGTATCGCATCTGAGAGGCAGAAACCTACGGCAGAAAGATTGATGTAGTCGAACCTGACAAAACCTGATTGTGCATTCCTTTTCCATTAGTCAGCAGTCTCCTCTCTATAATAGATCAAGACTTTTTGGACTTGTTGCTTGTTCTTAGGTTGAGGTATACACTTTCATTCATCCCCTTCAGGCATGCTGCGGAAGCACGGCTCCAAGTACATCAGCACTGTCCACTTCTCCCATTCCACCTCCATCTTCCCTGCCTGGTGCCCACTCCCTCTCTGAAGACCGGATCAGATAAGAAACAGTCCGAGGGTACCAGAGCCTTTCCACTGGTGGCTGGGTGATAAAGCATGTGCCAAGCCAAGGGATTCACAGCTTTGTTCCACCACTTAGGCCGTGTCAGCCCAAAGGTGTGGCAGTGGCCTCACAGCACATACTGTGCTGGGGAGTGGGGACAAACAGCACAGCATTTTTACACCGGTATTGCAGCTCTTAGTGCAGCAAAGCTGGATTAGCACAGTGGGAAATGACAGCCTACTGCCAGAAACTTGAAATGAAGTCTTTGGAGGGGTTCTTAAAGCAATTGAAAACACCCAGCACAGTATTTTGACAAACTTTTGGGACTTTTCAGCATAGGTCATACTTTCAGGTTTTACACTGCTACCATAATGGCTGCAGGCCTGCTCCTTTTGCTCTCTGTATTTTGAAAATAAAAACAAAGGTTTTCTGTAGAGAGAGAAGAACTTTACCTTGCCTATAGCAAAGAATGAAAGTGATGTGCTGGAAAGTTTGTCATCATACAGATATGCTCATCAGCAAACATCTGCATCAGATCTTTTCAGTTTGATTTTGCCTTTGTTTTTTTCCTTTGTTCTTTCCCCAGGGTCTCCAGACTGTCCCCAAATATATATTGTTTTTGTTTGTTCCTGTCTACTCAGTTAACTTGTACCGGTCTGTTTATACTGAATTGTTAGCACAATGCATAACTTTTCAACACCTTTTCGGAAATCTGTGTCAAGAAGAGATTTTTCTTGCAGGAACACTTTTTCTTTTGTGGGATGTAGCAACAAAATTGCTGAGTCAGATTTAGCAAGTTTAGTTAAATTGACTTTTTGAGACTTCAGTGAAGATGCTGTATTCATAAGGAAAAACTGTAAGCTAAGATTTCTTAATCACAGGGCCATTTTCACTCATTGGAAGAGCTGGGTGGAGTTTTCAGTTTGGGCTGGATCTAGACTTCCAGCCACCAAAGTGAGCTCGCTGTAACATGGGAACATGGAGGAGGGAGGTCACTGCAGTGACCCAGACAGTTAATGCTAAAGGACTGTTTTCACCCTGTAGCTATTGTAGGGAAAATGGTAAATATGACAATGCTTTTGAACAAATGCTGGCTTAATGCTCTGGGCGTAGTGGGTGGTGTGCACGATCCTTTTTGGCAGGGGTGATGTTACCACGAAATCGGTCTTGTCTAGTTATATCTCATATTCCAAAACATAAAGGACTGGTAGTTGCTTGGACACATGGTTATGTTAGCAGTGACCTGGAAGATTTGTTTTGTGAAAGCTACCTTTATTCTAAGTGTCTCCACACACCTTTGGAACAGTAAGTGAATTATGTTGCATCTATGACAGAACGACTGGATCTGGACCCAAACTGAACGGCTCATACCTAGAAGTTGAGGATTTGGTTCCAGGGATTTAGCTTGTTCTGTTACAGAGAAAGGAGCAAGTGAGAAACTCAGTTTTGTGCTGAAGACATCCCATAGCCTGGTTAGTAGAAACCTTCAGTGCATAAATCAGGGCTTAACTCAAGCCTCAGTTTAGCCTCGCTATTGAGCTTTAATGCTTATAAATGCTTTTTACAGTTTAAATGATGTCAGCCTTCAATATTTATGAAACCGTGGAAGTGCTGAGTCGAAAACATTCACATTAATAAGGAAACACTGGGAACCACTGGGATTGTGCCAGTGTCAACCAGTGTTATTAAGCTAAGAAGTTCTTTGGCATGGCTGAGCTAGGGAAGATCATACCCAATTTATCTCTTGTGGTTAGTCATTTGATTCATGGCTTCTGAGTCATGGCTTTGTCTTGGACTGAAAACACCAGCTTCCTTATCAACCAGCTAAGAAAAATGGATTTTTTTTTTTTTTTAGAAAGGTTTGGCCATATTTTCATGCTAATCGGAAATGGGCCACTTATTTACCAGGAGCATATCTTAGTAGCAGCCAGTGCCTTACTGATGCATTGCTATACTGCATCTCCCTGTCTACAGTGCCTCCGACTCTGACCTGATTTTAAATAGTGAGATTTATTTCTTTGAGGCCCTGCACATATTAGTGCAGTGTTACAGTTGTTGTCTTGTGCCAATGAGTAGCTGGCTGAGACCGAGTGCTCACAACCCTGTCTTTTCCATACAGTGCTGCTCAGAGGATGCAGGACGCTGGTCAAACACAAGTTTCCTTTGCTTTGGTGTTGTCCTCAGGTCCTGCACTAAGAGAAATGTGTCTTCCACATGTCTTTGAAGTTTCCTCATCAGACAAGCCCAAGACATGGAATATGATAAAAAGAAGTGGCTTTGTTGATGCTCTAGTCACTGCCCAGCAGCTTCATGTTAAGTGAAAACACTAGAGTGAAATGACTGTTTGTCATCTAGTTGCTGCTGCTGCTTAATATGATTCCATTTGTTTTGGTAAAAGAACAGTCTGTTCCTTCAAATGGGAAAATTCTTTTTACCAGGGTTGCTAAAATCAGCAGCTGCAATTTCTGAGTGGCAGGCATTGAGCTGCCCTTCGTCTCTGCTCTGCTTTGGATGCACCTCCATCGTTTCCCACATGCGTTTTCCAGTAATCACAAAGCTCTGCAGTAAGATACGGTAGGAAGATATTGTTATTGCTATTTCGTAATACAGCTGTGGTCACTCGTGACTTCGGGGCAGATGGAGCTCTCTGAGGTTTTTCTGTTCTGGGTTTTTGAAGGTGGCACACTCCCTCACACAACATACTCTGCATGTCTCAGCCAGGAACACCCAGATGAGAAGTGAGGAGTTTCAACTTTGCCTACCAAAGTTGACTGAACAGCCGTTTAAAGCAAGTCTCATTGGTTGCCACTTGGACATGTCTTGAAAGCCACTTTCACAAAGAGGTCCATAAAAACTCACTAAAACCTCAGGGTTTTGTGCTGCCCTTTTTTTATTAAATTCCCTCATGGTACATATCATTTGATTGAAGAAGATTGAAAAAATTGTGGGTTTGGGCCACTTTTATGCTTAATCCATCCTCAAGTCCCTAGAAATCCCAAGCTAAAGAGCCAAATCCACAATTGTGCTCTTCCAGTCTAATGCTAACACAACTCCTCTGAAAGTAACAGCAGGACAAAATCAGGGAGAGCAATTCCTTGGCCCTGGAGCAAACACGGCCTTCAGCAGGATGCAAATATAAATAGGAAACTCCTCAGTGTGGCTGGAGTTTATGTCATTGCTGATCTGTTCCTCCTAGGAAGTCCCCTCGCAAATAAAATGTATGGCAGAAGAGAGAGGAGAGGGTGTAATTTTTCATCGTTACAACTTTCAAGCAGAGCTTAGTTTGGAAAGTCAGGAAGTCCAGTATTCTGGGGAGAACAAAGGAGTGGTTTGGGTGAGGCGGCGTTTGCCACAATTATAGGGACTGACTTTCGGGGTCGGGTGCAGCTGTTGTGTAGCTGGGTGCAAATACAGGCTAACGCTGCTGATTACAGCAGAGTTGTGCCAGATGTGCATCAGCCTCTGTGAGTGCACATTTTCACGTACAGCCTTTTTATTCTAGTTCATGGCAAGCTGCTTTTTCTCCTCTTCCAGCTTTCTCTCTCTAACGTTCATGATGAACAATTGTCTGCTCCTTGTAATTGGGAGGGCGTTACAAGCCATGAATGCCTTTGTTGCGGTAAACCACTTCCTCATCATGTCTCTTATGTCCTTGCTTTGTACGAACAAAATAAGCTCTGTTTGGCATCTGAAAATAGGATAACATCAAGTTTTCTGCATCTGTCCAACTGAGCATCTGCAGGGTCTATTATGCCGGATGCATTTAACCTGGCCTGGCACCAGAAACATTATCTCCACTCCCAGAATGCCCTGGGCTGTAACTGGATGTCAAATCCACATACATTACGCAGGCTCAGGCAGACTACTGCAGCTTGCCACAAGCCTGCATTGTCCACTCGCTTGAAAAATAGAAGCCAGTATTTGCCTTGGTGACACTTATTGCACCACTTGTAACACAAATGACCAATGCCCTTGTCCTGGAGCTTTTTAATGCACCAGTTTACACTGCTTTTTTTTTTTCAAAAAGCAACTGTGAATTGCCTTATACCCTGCTTATACATACACTTCATCTAGGCAGATCTTACTCACTAGTGCCCGTTTCTGCAGACAGCCATTCAAATTACTCAGTTCTAAAGTCCTACTCCTCAAAGGAGTGGCATTACCTGGCCCCTTAAAAAGTCATTCACGCTTGGTACCTGAATGCAAGGCACTGACCTCTGCCATTAGCTGGTGGTAACAGGAATTTCTGTGCCTTCTGGGAAATGCGGTTTCAGACTGGATGTTGGCTGACCAGACTGTGTGGAGCAATCCTGTTTGTTTGTGTGAGTGCCTGTACATCTGTTTCAGTGAAGGTGGTAGATCAAAATAAAAAATGTGAGCCTTGGTTTTCTTACCTATCTTCTAAAAATTGTTTAGAAGTCATGGACTGCCTATGTGGTCCATGGGTCCCAGAAGAAAAGCAGTTTTGTTAAGTTAATATCACAGCTCCCAAAAGAACAAGTGATGAGGGTGGGATTCAGCTTCTTGCTGAAGGCTGGCCAAGATTTGCAGACCACTCAAGCGAGATTAAACACTACTGAGGCTTTATTTTCGTTATTGGTAGGACTGTTTATCCCATTTCCCTGATTTGTGGAAAGGGTGTCTGAGTAAGGAAATAAGGCTGATGTGAGTGGAAGGTCTCTGCCTGGGTCCCTGACAGCATTAACTGTGTTGCCAACGCTTGAGTTCCTGCACTTCATCTCTTCCATCTTGAATGCCACCTTGGGACAAGCTGTGAGGTGTCCTCCTTCCTTCAGAGCACAGCCCCCGCCACCTCTGTGGCTCACTCTGTCTAAAGCCAGGAAAAGATGAATCTTGCTATTGGTTCTTGCCTAGAAAAGAGAGTGAACATATCTACTTGGGCACACAGGAAGAGCTGTGGGAAGGTGTGAAGGGACTGTTGGTGAGTGGGCATTAAACCAGTGGTACCCTGGCACTGTTGGAACACCTCTGATTGTCACTTACAGAATTTAATGTAGAGGTAGCACTTAATTTAATGGCATGTGGTAATTGTTAGTCATGTTAATTTTGCAGTGAAGACAAGATTTCAGTGATGCTCTAAAAAAGAAAGATTAAACTGAATGTGAAGTCCAGCACAGCAAGATTTACTCTGCAGAATGGGTGCTTGCATTCTTGTTGCACCAGTTGAATTCTCTAAAATAAACAGAACAACCAATTTAAAGCAGATGCATGGAACAACAGTCAGGTTTCATCTCTGGTTTTAATTATTTTAAACCACAGCATTTGGCACTCGGAGCTCAAAGGAACTGCAGACTGAATCAGGAGTTTGCCGTAACTTAGCAGCTTGGAGGAAGCAGATGTGTGGCTGTATAACAGGGAGAGATGAAACAGCTCTGTTCAGATAACTGAATTCAGAGTTCAGAATTATAATAAAATACGCAAGTGCTGGAACCTGGAGAGAAATGAACGTCCAGAGCTCCTGCCCATGAAATGTTACCAGATACAGCTAGGGAACAATAGAACTGAAGTCAGCGGCCGGCTCCAGCTCCAACACCAAAGCGATGAAACAATGAACTCTGGAGTCTTATCGGTAGTTGCTATTCTGTGTGCCACAAAAAAAAATGAAATGTGAAGTGAATCAACGTTTTGTGAAATCTGGGCTTATGAATGAACAGTAGTGTAATACCATTTCAGTTCGCTTTCTGACTTTTGGGAGAGCCTTTTTCTTCACATGGCAGCAAATACAAAAACAAAAACAAACAAACAAAAAAAACCAAAACATTTAATGAAAGCCACATGGGTCTGATTCTCCGTTTCCCTCCTCGCTGTGCCATCATTTACCTCAGAGGCTTTGCATCACTCTGTGTGACTACCCACAGCTCCTGATCTCGTGGGGCTGAAGTCATTCTTCAAACAGCAGCCGGCTTTTAAGGACTCGGCAGAGGGGGAGATGATGCTGGGAAGGACAGCTAAGCCCACACAAAGCAATGTCTTTCAGACGTGCTGGGAGCTCCCTGGAGACCAGTCTTGTGACATGGTGACACCGTGGCAGATGTGTTTCCAAAGCAGTGCCTGTGGTGCGTGCCTCTTGTCAACCTGCCCGAGACAAGAATGGAAAGCAGGGTGCTGCCTACGTGTGTGTGCCGGACACTTGTTGAGAGCAGAGATGCCCTGAAACTGTCTTGGAAGGAAGTGTCACAAATTTATTGGAACCTCAGCAGGATCTTTTTCTTTTTTTAGTAAACTTAGTGTTGCTTAGCAAAATTTTTCTCTCATTTTGCTGTCTGCCCTGTTTCTGCTCCTCTCTTTGCTTTTTGTTTTTCTTCTTCCCCTTTGTGAGTGATTTATCTGTAAGTGATTTATCTTCAGGTATTCCTGTAAGTAGACATTAAGTAGCAGTAAAAATTCAAAGGCATCTACGGCGCAGTGTCTAATGAACCACTGCTAGTCTGTAGTAAAGACATCCACCTTGTCATGTTCACAGAAGGCTCATATCCTGATCCAAGCTGTAATCTACTGATCTTTTTTTCTTCCTGGATTTACAGCTCTGGATGGTGAGATCACAGCACAGCCTGATATTTCTTATCCTTTCCAAATGTGGAGAATGACTCCCTTTTGCAACTCACATACGTGTAATTCATTCGTGTTCACAGCCTCCCATTCTGATCTCCAGTCCTTTTTAACACAGCTCCCCTCCTCCCCCCTCTCCACCACTTACGTGTAGATTCCGCGTGCTTTAGTCCATTTCTATATGGCAACACTTGCAAAACGGCACCAGAAATTATGAAACCATTTAAGCTTTCAGACAAAAAAAAAAAAAATCTGAAACTGTTTATATTCACAAATGATACCTATTTAAACATTTTTTGCAACTATTGCTTCCTCTGGTAGTAAGTTTCATAAAAAAAAATGAATTTAATTCGAAAAGGATAAATCTGACAGCAGATATTTACAGAAGAATTGGATTGTTTTTATGAACAGAGTATTTTCTCTGCAGCTTTCCAAATGGGGTCTAAAAAACTGGACTTGCAAAAGATTAAAGCACAGTCTCTTAGTCCAGCACAGAAAAAATATAACCCCAAGCATTCTTGTAATAAGAGCATGTTGCTGACAGAGTGCAGACTGCAGTGCCGTTCTTCTACCCCATAATTCTCTTCTATCTCATTGAACTCCTTCTACAATGCAAAGAGATTGTTGCATGAAACAGGTGAATAATTTCTGCATAATATTTTTCAGAAGTGCATTAATTAAAAACAGAAAATACATAGGCTTTTCTTGTAGAAAAGGCACTTAGCCCTTGAGAAGCATCAAGGAAAGCTGGAAGTACGGTGAGCAAATGTTTCAGCACAGAACCTGCACACTGCAGTCCTGCCCATGTACTCTTCTTTTGAAACAGGAGGAAATAGCTCCCTGGGGCAGGGAAGGAGACAAAAGCGTGTGGGTGTTTGTGTGTTCTGAAGGACATGATGACCCTTACCAATCAATAAAAGCTTTAACCTCAGGCCTGCTGGGAAATACCAGTAATCCAGGACTACAGTATTTGGATGCTACCTGAACATAATTATCCTCTTTGAAACAATTTACGTAACGAGATACAGCTCTATCTTGTTGGTTAGGTAATATATGAAGGAGAGGTTAAGTCACCACAACTTCCAAACCAGTGGGCTACAAAAGCAGTGTGCTCCTGGTTTTCTCTCAGCATCCTAAGAGAGATTTGGGTGGTGTGGTGGGTGCTTCCCTACACCTTTGGCAAAAGAAGTCGGGACCTCAGCCCAGAGGAGGTGATCTTGAATGGGGAGGGCAAAACCTTGGACCATGCCAAGTTCTCAGCCTAGGTGCTCAAGGACTTTGTGCGTGCTCATCACCCACTTGGCACAGAACCACAGGGAGTGATGACTCGAGTGACACCTTCCTTAGGTACTGAGATTGATGGGATCGGTCTGGGGTTGATACAACTTCAGAACATCAATGCTGCATGCCTAGGACAGGCTCTCCTATGCTGCCTGGGATGGATGGTTTTGCTGCGCTCTCGTTTGTACTTGATGATTTCCAACATACCTAGCCTAAGTTTATGATGTAGGGGAAAACTTCTTAAGGAATGATATGCAAATGTAAGAGACCTGAATCAAGGTTGTTTATTTTTGTTTGTTTTCCTAATGTGATCATTTATCAGCTGTTAACATAGTAATGCATCTTTATTTACTTCTCTTATATATGCCTTTCTATGCTTTTTGAATATTTGGACTGGTTTGAAATTTCCTGTGATAGATACACTGCAACTTCTACAGATCCTAACATTTAATGCAAATATTTTAAAAGAAGAAGTTTTCCAAGCCTTTGAGAAACTCCATTAATTTTAATGCTAATTGAGCTCTGTTCCAATCCCCGGTTTTCAAAACTGATCTAATTATAATGTATGGTGGATGCTTCCCCCAGCGCTTCCCCATATTTCAGTGCTAAACTTGGTTTGCTACTTGTGTTCTTTCTCTAGGAACAGAGGTTATCAGACTGGTAAGAATGATGAAAAATATAGAGGAGGTTCTTTATTTAGGCAACTTTTCTATCAGGAGGGAAATAAAAGAAAAAAAAAACACAATAAAAGCTTGACAATTTATCATCATGCAACCCTGAGTATGATGATAAATGAAAGTTGTTCGCCAGAAATTAAGATGCCCTTTTATCCCTGGTGACTTTGACCACTTGCAAAGCCTTTGGGCACCCATAAAGTGTGGGCCTGTCATTACTCTGATATGCCTTTGACAGAGAGGAGTGTCTTCACTCTAAAGGCATTTGACCATCCTATACTTGGGGCTGATCCTCGCTGTACCACATGACGTCATTCCACATGTTTTAGTGGTTACCAACTGCTCTGCTGGACAGTAAAAGGAGCTGATCAAAGCTGAGTTCAAGAGATATGTTGATGATATATTTTGTGAAGCAGTTCCCCTAACCAAGCCCTGCATTCTCCTCCAGAGTCAACACAGGCGTACTCTCCGTAGCCTTGCAAAGGGAAACAGCTTCAGGTTGTTTTTTTAAAAATTTGTTCCAGGGAACCAACTTGCTCTGGATATGACTTTATACTAAGCACCAGAAGAACAAAGTGCTAAATATTGCATCATGATACACAGCTTCTGCTGGAAGAGGCTTCGCAGAGGGAACAGAGGGCTGTGGCATTCTGCACATTCCTTGCTTGCAGTCAACTCAGCTTAGAAAGATAAAGTACAATCTGCTGCTTGCTATCCATCATGAGAAATGAAGCCTGATAATTTTGGAGTAATGTTTAGCTTGTCATTCTTGGGCCATTACACTGAGTTAGTAGTGCTAGGAGAAGGGATTTATTTTCTTCTCTCTCTCTTACTGTAGTAAGTCTCAGATTAATAATGCTGCAGGCTTCAAAGTCTGTTCTGTTCATAACTGCTGGCTACGGAACAGGCAAAAACAAAGATCAGATTTGCAATGGACTGGGCATTAAATCCCTTCAAAAAGTGTCTCTTGGCACCACGATGAAGGGCTACTAACAACATTCCAGGATGACTGTAGAAAAATAGCCAGTTTTTATAGATGGCTGTAATGTCATGGGTTAGCTACCTGACAAATAGGTGTTCTCACTTTGTTCAGCACCCAGTTCTTCCTGCTGAGGCCCTTTTCCATTGCATTTTATTGGACTGTAAAAGGGAATCAGGCCCCAGTTCGAATGGGAATCAGGCCTTTGAGACACAGCCATCAGAACAATCTCAGCACGCCAGAGCAGCACACATCAGCCATTCCCAGAAATGAATGGGAAACAGCAACTGCAGCATTTGATTGCATCCTCAACTACAGTATATTAAAAAATAGCCTGAAAGTGAAAAACTCTAAAGAAAAAATAATAGCTAATGATGGGGCCTTCAGCAATAAGGCTGACTTGGCTCAGAGTAATAAGTATCTTTTAGGTGTGATTACCCAAAACATACGAGTTAACTGTTGTGTTAAGCTCATCCCAGCTCATGGCTGGTCTTGGAAGAGGAACTCTGTCTGCTGCTCCCAGATAGGTCAAGCAAAATCTTAAAAACCATCCTAGAGGTTTCATTTTCAAAACTGCATGAGTTCTTGTAACTTTCGACATCTCGTTCCTTGTGGAATGTGTGGAATATAGTGATGTGTGTTGCAAAGTCAAAAATCCCACACTGAATTTTTTTTCTTTGACTCATACAGGATGCTTTTTAGGTTACTACGTTCGTAGCAATTTCCCATTACATACTGAAATGGGAGTGAGAGTTGCTTAAACCTATTCAGGGTTTACTTTACAAGCATTAGCTAGCACATTGCTAGTGTTGGGTGTCGACTGTTAGATGGAGACATTGCTCCCTGCTTACAGGACATTAAACATTGGTGGTCGAGGTGCTGCTAGTAGTTGCCTGACTAGACAGGTACTGAAAGCACGGAAATGTGGAGGGAATGGGCTGTCTCAGAAATTAGAGCTTTCCTTTTACGTTTTGAAGCACAACATGAATTCCAAGCCCCCAGGGTGAAGCAAGGAACAAGAGAGAGTGATGTCTTGTGTCTTATTTTTATTGGAGAGTGCTGTCCAGGTAGAGTAACCACCAAACAACATTTTCTTTAGAAGAAGAATTTGGTGTTTGTATGCAGTGAAACAATTTACTCCAAGAAGCAAGCTTATGCGCATGCGGTTCAAGGAGCTGAATTGTTTTAGAAGAGGACACATAGCAAACCAGGGTAGTCACAAGGGTTAGGACAGAGTTCACAAGGGAAATTCTGAATTGCCAATAGCTGAGTAACAACACAGCAAGTGGGAAGAGCACAGGAAGGTCATGGAGTGGACAGTTTTCTAAAGAGAGAGGTGCCAGAAGCACGGGCCCAGGCAGGACGTACTGACTGCACCATTAAAAGGTCTTTGCTGCAAGAATGCTTAGTGGGGGGTAAGAAATTTCTTGCCTCGTCTTACTGGAAGAGGTGGGAAATGAGGAAGTTTGTGGGAGTAAAATGCACTGCCTTGATCTGACCATTCCCTAACATCACTCGTGGGTCCTGTCTAATCCTCCTCTCTGGCAATGTTGTTGTCCATCTGTGTTTATCTCTACTTTGAGTGTCCCACCGGCTTTTAAATTTGTGGATGTGCTCCAGATTCAGTGATGAATTTGTACTCTGTGATATTTATATCTCCACCCTTCCCTGATTGTTGCACAAGATTTCATGCTGGAATTCTTAACCTTAGGTTTTTAAAGAGGTCTTAATAATCAAAGGGAAAAAAAGAGCATTTTCTTCCTTAAAAATGTACGTCTCTGACAGCAGAGAAGAATATGACTAAGGACAAAGTATTAACTTTTAAGTGCGTCCTAGAGAGGTTGAGCCTCAGCAGATTGTGAGATTTGTGAAGTATGATGGCATGAAAAAAATATGGCCTGGGAAATAAGTTGTTGTAGTTTACAAAATAAGGGGGGAACAAAATCCAAAGGAACATGATCCTGCATAGGGGAAAGCAAAGCTTTGGCCCATGCCAAGCAAACAGAAATGAGGCAACTGATGTATTGGTTGTGCAGCAGGTAGCAGAAGAGAAAACGAATGGAGTATGCATTTTCTAGACGAGTCTTGTCATATGTACAAGGACCCAGGGTGTCCCTGGAGTGGATGAGTGGTCTCCAAGGAAATGGTGTTACCATCAGCTGTGACTCTGCCTGGTAGCTATTGCATTCCCCAGAGATGCCACCACTTCTAGTGCTCCCCTTCTGTAAAGGCCAAAAGGGCCCTGAGTCAGTGATGATGTTGCCTGCTTTTCTCAGTCCTAAACATTTAGTCTTGAGGGAAGCGAAGGAGCAGGGACATCATTTAGGATCCATATCGGAAGTCAACTCTGAGCCTCCTTTTTTCCCTAAAAGATTCCTGAAAAACCAAGTGCACCCTAAGGGTGTGCCACATCTCACTAAACACCAGTAAAAGCTGCTTTTTATCACAAATAAACAGTGACTTCTGTTCACGTGTGTGGCTGTAGAAATTGGGAAGTTATCTCCAACATGCATAGAGATGAATGAATCAGTGAATACAGTAATTGCCAACAGAAGGAAATGACAATGCTGGAACGGTAAACCAGAGTTATATTTGCCTTTCAAAAGGAAGGAAAACTTCTTTCTCTAGAACAGCATGCATAGGTCAAAAGTACATTCAATATAATGAACGATGAACTTCACATGGCTGCAAAAATGCAATTACTGTGTTAGGTATTTAGTACAATAAATATTCTGGAACAGAAATAGATGCCTACTGAAGCTGTCTGTAATATATTCTCACAACTCTCCAAAAGTTTGGGTTTGCTTTTATATTATTCGTTTCTTGTACTGAAGCTAGGTTTAAGGGATCAAAGTATGACTAACAGTTACAAACTTCTGACTGAATATTTTTATTCTTAGCCTGTCACAGACCTCTATTTTTAGTCAGCGGGAGCAGTGGCAGGGTTATTAGCATCAGTAATTTCTGGTGTTTGTGATGCATATTTAGCATCTTACCAAAGAGGAAGTATTCCTACATATTTCGTCTATTCAAAACATCTTGTGAGGTTGATCTGTTAGTGTTGACTTCTTCACATGTTATATTTTCAAGACCAAGGAGGCCACCAGCACTTTCAATTTTATGTTTTTGCAGAATATTACAGAAATTGGACTGGTAAACAGAAGTAGGGTTTTCTTTTTTTTTTTTAAACAGAATTGAGCAAGTTGCACAGTGTTTGGCACCCCTAAAGGGATGGAGCACACTATATACCACTGAAATTAATAAAATTTATAGTTTGTAATCAGTACTTCGAGGATTAAACCATGGATCTCTGTGCTTCAGTTTCCCTGAAGTAATAGGCATTTAATGCACTTGTCTACAAGCTGGGAATGTTATAGGAATTAATCTAGGAATCAAAAAACCTGAAAGGTTTTCCAAGAAGAGTAAGTGGCCATAAGAAAAACATGGCATCATCTTTCCCACATAGCAGTGCCCAGGGATTTCTCACCTTTGTAAGCACAATACAATATATTGTGTTTTGCTCAGAGATAAACAATTTACAAGAAATACATTGTCTATCTAAAAGTATAAAACCAGAAAGATGACATAAGTGAGAACTAAAGACAGTGGATCAATACATTCAGAGTTAACAAGCATTTAGGTCTCCATCTTTAAACATATAATTTAGTCAGATCCAATTCCTACATCCGAGTGGATCAGACTGCCGTTCCTCCATAAAGCTTCACAGGAATTTAAACTTCAGTATAATCATACTTTTTTTTTTTTGAATATTTGAGGGTCTGACCCAGTGAATAATGAAGTCAGCTGAAAACTCCCATTGAATCCTAAGAAATCTTGAACAGATGGTAAGATTTGCAGTGGGAAAAGGATGAGTAATTGACATACATGTCAGGTAATCTGCTTCTTACTAGAAAAATAACATAATTAAAGGAGGAAAAAGCGTGGGAGAGCACGAGTGAGAGCATGTGGACATGTGTCTGCGCTTGATAGCGGAGTGTCTGCAGCTTGTCTGTCATTTTTCATATGATTTCTTAAGTGGTATAATTATACTTACTGAACTGGGTATAACGAGAACATGATGCAAAACGCAACATGCAAACAGTTTAGCTTAAGTTAAAAATTACTTTTGCGTAACCTGTTGTTTTGCTCTGAGTATAGCAAGGTGTATGAGGAGATAGCTATCAATAGCAAAATATCTTCTGAGAAAACAAACTGAAGTCCTTTTTCCTCGGTCTGCTGTGTATTTCAGTGCCACTGAAGTCCCTTCTCCTTCATTTTTGGCTATAAGAATTCAATACTCATTTAATTGTGCTTTTGTAGATATTGTGTGGCACTGGAACCCCTGCAATTCACTCACGTCAGCTGCCAAGACACAAAATGACTGTTCTCTGTACTTTTATGTGGCCTGTTGCAGGTGCACAGCATTTCTTTAGTATGTTTTAAGTGAGGGTGTATTTATTACAAAGCAAGATTATGTTACTCAGAGAACTCCAGAAAAACGTTAATGGCCAGGTCAAAACCATTTGAAAAGATGCATGAATACGAGTAGGTACCTTTTCTGCAACCACAACTTTAAGAACAATTTTGACTGCCACGTGGCAACTTTTACTGCAGGTAGAAGGTAGTAGATGCATCGTATTATTAACCTAAGATAAATTGTTTGTTCCCTTCCCACCCTATTGAGTTTTTGGGTTAATTCTGGTCAAGCCCCTTGCACTGAGTCCCCACACTTGCTTTCACGTAAACGTGCAGTCAGCTCTCTGCACCACCTGCACTTCTGCAAACTGTGGTGCTGGGAATGGCAGAAGTAAGAACCAAGCACAACTCGAGGAGGAGCTGCGCTGTTGGGTCAGACAATACTGAAAACACTTTCTATGCATGTCATTCCTCCATTCTTTAAGGCAAATACAAAGCACTGGCAGTAAAATGGGAAGAATCAGCAGTAGCACATAGGTGCATGCCAGTAATAGGGTAGTTGTCATCTACACGTCAGATGCTTAAAATACCACACGAGACAATGCAGAAAACAATGCAAAGGGCTCAGTGCTAAGCTAGACGGTGGCTTCACAGTTCACTGCCACTGAAAGGACCAGCAAAAATGCTGAGGAAGATGTTGTCCACTGGAATCACAGCTTCTGCTTCACAGCCCAGGGATTCTGGCTTGCAGAATAGGCACAGAAATCCTACCAACAATTCAAATCATTTAGAGGTCAGTACAACATCTGCACCAAAAACAATATGGGCAGGTCTGCTTGGAATTTAGCTAAGTGAAATAGAGTTCTGGTTCCAAAAGCGCAGATATGAGCTGAAGTCTTTTTTCGTACGAGTTGTTTCACAGCCATCCCTCAGGCAGAAACCCTGGGACGGGCCCCAGGCAGCCTCTCAGCAGGATGGTGTGATGGTGTGTCTCCATGGCATGACATGGGGATGCGAGAAGGTGCTGGCTCATGCTCCAGCTGCAACACAGATGGCTGTATGTGGGGCTGCACCCAAACTAATAATCTCTTTCTTGAAGCAAGGCCAATTAGCAATTATATTGCATCCGGCTCTGGAAATAGGTAGCTCAGGGCACTTTGCCTCAGTTCTCCGTTGCTGGGTGTAGACATGACCTAAACCACAGCACAGTGCTGAAGAGACGCTGACTCTTATGTTACTTTTTAAAGTCACTTTTGAAAATCACGGTGGGTGTGTGTGGGATCCTTCAGCTTATTTAGTTTTCCACTGAAATATATTGCTTGAGGTCCTTCGGCTCATCACATCATCCCTGTCCAACATGAGTCATTAAGCTTCCTGTCTAGGAAGCAGGCAGAGCTCCTCTAATTTAAGAGGCCCAACGTGGCAGGCAGGCACATAAGTAGGTTGGAAATGGCAATAGTGACTGCAAGAAGGAGAACGGCCACCCAGGCAGGAGGCGAGAAGCAAGGCATCATGCTCTGAGTTCCCTCTTTTGTGAGCTTAGAGAATGCCTCAGCTCGTTTCACTACAAACCCCCTTCACAGAAAACAACACGATTTCACCTTTTGCTTTGGACTTCCATACTCTTTTCTGCTGTAAACTTCTGGTTTAAGGGAATAATACATGTGAAAATGCACTCAGTCTTTCACCAGAAAACCAAAATACCCACAGTACAATTAGAGATGCTGTATTTTCAGCCACTGTATGTTGCTTTCACTGGAAAAATGATCTTGATTCTAATATCACAGCTACTGCTGACACAACACTGGCTTTGCTCCACAGATTTTGATGGTTTACTCCCATGGCAATTGTTTTGGGATTATTTCATTCAACAGATTTTTTGATTCTGAATTTCTGGTTGTTTCTGGATAGCTTACTGCTGAGGGTTCTTCATTCACTGCTTTTGAAATTCCTGTTTCTGTTGCTGAAGTTGTTGGGAGTGGAGCTTTCTCCTTCCCAGAAAGGATTCTTCCCTAGCTCGGCGTTGCCAGCAGCTCTTAATCCCATGTTTCTGACATCATGGTCAGTTGCCATGGGAATGTCCAAGCACTGCACAACCAATGACCTGATTTTGCTGCAGAAACCATATAGGAGAAGGGATGAAATTGGAGAGAGCTCTATCATTCATATGATGTACACAACTACAAATGTATGTGGAAAATAGCCAGAGCTGCAAAAGCTGAAAAACTAGAAGTTATTTTTGTTTTTGTGCATGGGTTCAAAGCAGAAGGAAAGCCTTCTTGTGTTTCCTAAATTCCTAGCTCTTGGTCTTCTGCTGAAACCAGGTAGTCTGACAGGCCAGGCAGCATACTG
Organism: Penelope pileata; assembly: GCA_013396635.1. Taxonomy (NCBI): domain Eukaryota; kingdom Metazoa; phylum Chordata; class Aves; order Galliformes; family Cracidae; genus Penelope; species Penelope pileata. The sequence continues at coordinate 143,110 of WBMW01003835.1, read as the reverse complement.
CTGGGGCCTTCTCTTTGTGGGTATTGAGTTGATGGCTGGTTGGGTTTGAGGCTGCTGTTGTTTGTGACTGTTCCGTGCTTTTTCCAAATTTGGATAGTTGAAAGAGGCAGCAGAACAGGACTCTGATTTATTCCTTCTCTTTTACCTCTAGATGTTTTGTGGTTTTAATTTGCTAGCAAACAGAAGAAATCCGTATCCCTTGGCATGATTCTTTCAAATTACACTGCACTTTACCTTTCTTTCAGCAACACTTAGGTTCCCACTGAACTGAAAATATGAAATAATGTACTCTGATTTTTTAGATAATTTCTTTCTTCCTCTGCTTAGTTGTCCTTTGAAAATCTCTGCCTGTCATCTAAGAATAAATGTTTGTGCTGAAACCTGCGCTGTTAGAATGGAATTTCCTTTGTTAAACAACACTGAATTCATTGACTGTGCATAAATGAAAACTATTGAAATGTAGTCACATCTCATACATAGTTAATTTGCAGAAAGAAAGAATGACTTTTAGTCATACGTCATTTGAATATACCTGGTGATGGTGAAGCTGATTGTGTACTACAATTTCCTGATTCACAATGCAAGCAAGTGTGCCATCTTTTAAGGAATTTTGCATTATTGTCCTACTTCTGAGGAACATTATGCCTGTGGAAAGCTATGGAAAAGGGCAGATATGCTAACTCCTTACTTTTAACTCTTTTATTGTGACCCATGACTTTTTATTTGGTACTGCTATATGAGCTTAAACTCCTGAAAGGGAGAGATGGCTTCCTGCTGTTTGTAGCCACCAATATTTGAGCACTAGAGTACAAGGCCTAATGTAATTCAGTTCCACAAACTATGCCCAGACCTCGTCAAAATCACTTTTCTTTTAGTGAGAAACTAACTTGCAAAATCTGCTTTCATTTGATAGGTCAGCCTACTCTGCTGTATGGATTAAATGTGCAACTTCTTTGATGACAGCATTTTGTTTAAGCTGGTGAATGACTATCTGCTTTGCCAATTTATGACACTATTTCCCTCTGGGCATCCCTTTTGGCTTATCTGTTACTGCCAAGATATGTGAATTGAATCATCTGGTAGTACTTGAGCTGCACGTCTCACCCCAATAAATGGCTGATGGTCAAGCTGACTCAGCTGCTGCTGTATGTTATTCCCCTAAACTTGTTACATTTACTTAATTAATTCATTCCTGCTTTCAGACATTAGAAGCTGATAAGGGAAGGTTGCCCTTAGCTCAGTTCCTATTTCCTAACTTAAACATTTCATTTAATGTAATAATAAAATTACATTAGTCCTTTGAACTCGTATCTGTCTATGATTCAAAGGATTAAAAGAAGTTAATCCAATCTTCTAAGGAGGTTTTTGAAGTTTCGAGAGTATCTTTCTTCTTGGGGGCACACTACGTAGTGTTAGCCCCCTTTGTAATTTTCCATCACCTATAGATTTGCAAGGCTTGAAGGGACTGCTGCACCCACCTCATCTGCCTGCTGCCTGCCCTGGGCCCTAGAGCTCACGCATGGGTTCCCACTCTGGAGGGGCTCATTCTGCCTTTCTTCTTCATGAGCCCTCTGACAAAGCCCCCAGAAAATAGATGTGCTGTGGAAGACAAATATAACGTGCTTTTTTCTTGTGCTGTCTTTCACTTCAGTGGACTGACAACCGTCAATAAGCCCCGTATCTCCATCCAGCTCATGGAGCCATAGAGGTTGTATTTAGTTGGCTAAGCACAAAAGGTTGAATATCCCTGAATTCCTCAGATGCCTGATGAATTACCACAGACAATTAACAAAAGAGAGACCTTTCCGCCCTCCTACCAAAAGTCACTTCAAAACCTGCACCTGGCCGTAATCTTTTCTACTTGAACTAATTGCTATTTGCAGTGGCATATGGAACAAGGTTCTTTTGGCTAATAGCTGTATTTCGGACTACAAAGGGATTTCACAATACTGCTTGTTCATTTTTAGGACTGCCTGTACATTACAATAATTTGCCTTTGCAGGAACTGTGGTTCTCAAACATTTTGAAAAAAGGCAAACAAAAAGCAAGCGATTCTGAGAAACCAGGGGAAATTTCATATTTAAAGCTTCCTGAGAGAAGGATCAGACAACACCAGATTTTGTTCATCTTTTTGAATAATTCATACATAGTTACACAAAAATCTGAAGGAGTTTTTAGTCTATGTGGGTGCTGTGTAAAAGTGGAAGCTTTATTTATTTTTAAGTAGATGTGTCAAGCTGAATTTCCATTCGTTACACAAGGCACATAATGTTATTAATATTTTACCAAAAAGCTTTTGGAAGATGGTTAATAGCTGGTAAGGCCACAAGGTATCAATGTAACCTGCTCAGAAACCTACTGTAACACAAAATGTGAGTCCAGAAAATTCTGCAGTATGGGAAATTACTTTTTCCAAGTGCATCAGTACAGCAGCTTCTTGGGCTTTGCTTTTAGGAAAGCATCCACTTTTAACATGCAGACAGCGGGAAACAATCAATTAACCATTATAATACTCTACAAAGTACAATTTGTGGCTGTTGTAAAATAGAATCTCTCATTCTCTCCTTACCCTAATATCTACTTCTTTTTTCAGAGAAGGAGACTTCTCTCTTTTTTCATCAACAGCCCAATGATACTGAAAGTTAGCCAAGCAGATCCAAGTCTCTCCAAGAAGGTGTTTGGCCCTGCAGCTCTCATCTAGAGCAGAGGCTCTAATCTGCCTTTGAGCTGAGGCTGTCACAATGTCTTTTGTGGATATGTGCAAGTATGGAACATAAATAATATAAATAAATATAAATAAAAATACTCCGCTTTGTGTGGAATCATTCAAGTGTTAATGGAATGAGGGTAATCGTTTCTCCTTGCTTAGGCAGTTTTAGTGTTTTTTTAGGAATTGTCTTAGGTATGGAAGTGGAACCCACAGCTCTTTCCATCCTTTTGTGCTGTGATGCCATGGAGATATGGAGCCACTGTCTTACTATGCCCAACCAGTGCTGAAATAGTTAAGCAAAATAAGACAGCTCCAAGAGGAAAGGTTGGCACAGCCTCATGTAAAGTCACTGCATGATGGGAGCATTCATCCAGGGAGGTGGATAATGTGCACACAAATTTCCCCAGGCAGATGCTGGGATTTTACCTGTTCCCTAGATGAACAACGATTAATTAAGTGCTTGGCTTTTGGCTAAGAAGAAGCAAACCCTTCACTTATCTTTTGAAAGATGTAAAACCAGCTTTGGTTTGTAAAATAAAAAAATTAGGAGTCTGGCTCCAGGAGAAGAGTCAAGATTATGAATTGCTACTTGGCACTTCCCTGCAATTCAGTTAGAGGCTGTGCAAACGCAAGTGGTGAGGCTTGCTTGTTGAGTCTTCATTCCTCACAAGCCAAGTGACACTAGCACCAAAGTTCTGCAGTTTCTGTAAATCCTGCCAAAGGAGTGTAACTATGGTGGCAACTGTTGGAGTCGGTGGTGATGGTGTCTTCAGTGCAGAGCTGTTTCCTACATCTTCTGTGTATTTGTATTCACCCTGGTGAGAAATTGTCACTTTGTAAGAAGCAACCACGGTTACAAGCTGATCAAATGAATTGCCAGTGGCCAAAAGGTGAAAGCTGACTTTTCAGCCATAGCTTTATACCCTCAATAGAGAACCCAGGTATCCCCTTGGCTGGGCACTGTTACTTGTGCTACTGGCACCGCACCCTGAAGAGCAACTCACTCTGACACCCAAGAGCAGCAGTGGAATGAAGGAAGAAAGCAAACCCTGCCATAGCCCTTTTCTCTGGGTTATGCATTTTAGAAAGCCTCTTTTTTTAAAAAAATCTGAAGTTTCTCTGAACAAACATGCACACAACTAAATCCTGCTCTTCATCCTGAGAGCATGCCTCTCCCTTATGCAGCACTCAGCATTCATCCCATGGCACCCCATCACAAATAATCTTTTTCTTTATAATGGGATCTCATATCCAACTTGAGTAATTTAAGAGCTGCTGTAATTTTAGAGTTTAGCCCTGCAGTTTTGCCCTGGATTCTCCCATGGGCAGGGTGGCTATCCCACTTCCGCATCGGAACAATCCGAGTTTAAAAGGCTGCAGTATCCCTTGCTGACCCACTACTGGCACGGCTGACATTTCATGAAGTACAGAGATTATCCGGTTACTTCCCATTGACTAACTTGCCTTTTTGGTGTCAGAGAGATTGATCTGATTTCATTTCCCACCTCCATTACCAAAGCTGTCCAACTAGGACAATGGTGCTCCTGCATGGCATCTAAAATCCTTGCTGTAGTAATTACATGTAGCAGTGACAGGATTGATTGTGCTATTGCTATGATTCACCTGTGACAAGGATTTTTGACAACTTTTTTTAGTAGATAGATTGTTTGAAGCATTACCCAGTACATTTGACCTATAAAAAGAAATCCTTGTCATCATTAAGTTACGACTGAAAGAGAAGGATCTTGGTGTAAAGATTGCAAATATATGTTTGTGGATTAGGAGTTAATAGAAAGAAGCTCACAGAGTTCCTCATTTGTTCCATCTCCAGTCATGCAAGGCGTTAAACAAAACCGTATCTTGTGGAAATTGCTCAGCACATGCGGAGAAGAAAGATAATCTAGAAAGCCTTAGCATACAGCTCAGTTCTGCGTCATTCACTGAAAGGGAATGGATAGATTTAGCAGAGCTAAAGAAGAAGTTGCAGAAGGGCTCTGACAAGCTTGCAATCCACAAAGAGATGGGGAATTAGTGTATTGGCATTTTGTGGTGCTATTTTTTACAGAAACTCTCTTGATCCCAGCTGACTGTTCCCCCCTTGGTTCTGTTTTCATTCAACCCCCAATGAGTCAAAGCAAAGGCTATTAGCGACTTCGGTGGGCTATTAATGAGGTGCATAACCCTTGTATATCTCTGATGGCTTCCTTCCCTGCCTACAGACTATAATTGTTGATGTAGCTCTTTTTTTCTTTGCTTTCTGCAAGACCCATTGTTCGTAAATATAAATATGGTGATTTAAACAGGTCTGTTTATAATTACATGCCCAGAGGCCCAAAAGCTGACAAAATGGGGGAGTCACTATAGATCTTACTACCAAACTACCAGATTTATGTACCATGTGGCAGCTGTGGAAAGCTAAAAGACCATGATAAAAACTCTGGTTTCATAAAGTGTTTGTCTAAAGAATAGTTCTGACAGTGTTTGTAGAAGGTTGTCATGGCTTAAAAATGTTGTGGCAACCCAAGAAGTGGTTTAACTTGCAAACACGAGAGCTCCTCTGGTTATGAACACCAGCAGTATGGCATGGGGAGCATGACCAAAGTAGCATTCGAAATATCTCTTTGTATAGCATCAGGTTAGGAATAAGACCAGGTTAGAGATAAGGAGGGAAAAAACATAGGGCAAAAAGAGAATGTGGGGGAATTCACAGGAGGGACCCAGCAAAGGAAATTTCATTGTAGTGTGATGTCTCTTCTTGGTCTGGGGATTATCTGGTGGCACTACAACTGTTACACACAGTGCTTACAGGAGTATAACTTCTGTAGACCATGAAAATAACTGTTTTCATGTTTCATTTCTAACATTTTTCCCTGAAAAAGTATTGTTTCCTGCTTAAAAAAAGAAAAAATACTGGCGAGGACAGCAGTTTTGTGTTGGAAGTTTAGTCTTGTGTCACTCAGTAGCTACAAACATCCCGTCCGTGGGTCTTGGTGGCATCAGACTGAAGTAAGTATCAAAAAGTTCACAGCAGATGCTGTACAGACAGACGCACAAATCTCCTTGGTCTCTATAACATCCACAGATGTGCTGCTTTTGTCTTTCCTTCCAGCTCAGCAGCATTTCAAAATCACATGTTCCTGTCTGGTCAGGTCCCTTTGAGATACCGGTTTGGAATTCCTTTCAAATATCTCATTTAACACTAAGTTCCATAAAAAGACAAAAGATGTTGCTTCTTGAAGGAAACAGGTTTTCCCCAGGGAAAATGACTGTTATTATTAACCTTCCTCCTACACATCTTTCTCAATATCATATTTCTTATAATGTTTTTAAGGGGCTTGAAACGCTAGTTTCCATTTTGACATATTCTAAAAAAGAAAAAAAAAATGAAACAAAACATTGCTACTAATCTGAGTCCATGAATAATGAGATCATGAGACCTAAAGGGACATTCACACGAAAATATCTGATTTCTAGAGAAGCTGATTTTGGAACATTTTTCTTCCTCTTTTGTACACAGTTTAAGCTAACAGAAGTTAAAATTTGACACAAACTCTGAGGATCTAGTGTGAGGCATCAATTGGCAGTAGAAAAACTGCTTGTTCCCACTGGAAAAGATCTGATATATGTAAATCAAGTGATATAACAGACAATTTAATCAAAGTATGTGTTGCACATAGTTTTCACTGGGTTTTTGTGACTGAACTACCATCGTAGTTCAGAAGTGAAAAAGCAAAAAAGGAATTTAATATAACACTAAAAAGTTCATGGTCTCTACTGAACATGTTTAGCAGGATTATTTTTATTTTCACTATGCTCGTGGTGCCTACAAAGTGCCAGATCTTACCTCAGATGTACTCCAAGACCTTCTGCAGGCAGTTTCATTGCTACCTGAACTCAAAAATCTGCATTTCAAAATTTTTCAACACAATGCTTTGCTTAGGTGAGGTGAGCATTGCAAACCTGTGTATGGCTGGTGAGAGATGGGATGGTCTGCTGGCAGAACAGGGCTCCGTTCTCAAAAGGAGATGTTGTTCTATAAAGCGGTTGGCTTTTTGGTGTCCTTTCACCAGATGTAACGTAAATTGAAAGTCACACTTGTTTTGGTAGAAAGACAAATACGTCAACAGCTCTGGGCTACTCTAAGGGCTACTGTAAGAGCTATTGCTCAAGTGGGAGTGACAGTATGTGAATGAGGAAGGCTTCAGTGCTGTTTGTATCATTTACAACAAAGGAAAAAGTATTTTATTCCTGGTCCTGAAGTGGTCTGTGCTGTTTCCTTCCTCTCCTTCTCCCTCTCAATGAAGAGTTTTATGGTGCTTCAAACACAAGTGACACTCCGTATGCATCCATTTGGTGCCAGCAGTCATCATTCTATGCAAATTAATTATGCGTTTGGTCAGGTTGTATAATTATAAAGTATTTTAACCTCAAAATAGTTATTCCTGAAAAATCTGTTGCTAGCTAATAATCAGGGACATATTTTTTTTCAAATGCTAGAAAGTGAGAACTGGCCACAAATCAAACGCACCAGTTTTTATCTGAAAACGCCTCTACTCTGGAAAGACTTGATACTTTATTCCAAACGAAGGCTTGTCACCATAGAGATAAGACAAATTCAAGGATTTAAGACTTACCAGAAAATATTATGTACCGTGTTTGTGATAAAGCTTTGCTTGCTTAAGCAGTGGAAGCTGAAACTGTAAACCAGCATCTAACAAAGAAAGACTGTCAGAAACAAAGAAAGGATTCACATTCTTTAAATAAAAGCTATCTGTTTGTAACTAAGAAGGGTGTAAGTAATGAAGCTCTCAGACCTCTTTAACAGCTATAGTTACTGTGTTTGTTGTGACTGGATCACGTAAGTATTCTATTTTCTGGGCACTCTCCCTCTACTTCTCCCCCTTCAGAAATAAATGTTCTGTTCTCTTTTGTTTTACTTCATCTCTTAACATTTTAAAATCTATCTGGTCTTTTTTTTTTAGGCCCAAAAAGAAACGTTATCAGTTCTTTTTGGTGATATGTAAGATGACCTTTGATATGTTTTTTGGGGATGCAACAGTCCCCCTGTTCCTACAAATTATTGTTTTGCACCCAGATATGGGCTAATCCCCAAACACAACTCTCCTGCACATCCCCTAAATATGCATTTAAACAATTTGCTCCCTCTTATTACCCGTGAAAGAACAGCTAGATTTTTCAGTCCTGCCTTGGTAACTGAGATGCTGCTGTAACTGTGACACAGGTTATTGAAGCACATTGATGACCAAGGAATTTTTTAAGATGTGTTTTCTTTTGAAAATGATGCTTCCAAGGCCTTTCATTGCTCTGGAAAATGTTACGCCTCTCAAGAAGACCACCTGTCAGGGTTGAGAAGATGCTTTAATGTGAAGTTCTCACGAAGGATCCAGGAGAGATGGAGACAGCAGCATCTGTGCACTATAAAGAACATGGTACCCTAAAGGATCCATTGTGGCATCTCCCCATCCTCCCATGACAATAGGGTTTGCTGCAGGTGGCTGTCCCAGCTGGAGTGGGGGCGATGAGATGAGGTGCCCTTGCAGGCACCAGCCACGACCAGGCCAGTTGCTGTTGAGGGCTGTGGTGTCCTCAGAGATGCCTACAGACAGGAGACTGCTTGGGCATGTGAGGGGTGAAGGTGCTGAAAGTTTTGGGGCTCCTGGGCTTGTAGAGCTTGCAGGTGATGCACAGTTCAGCCTTTGTGGTGGCAATCCCAGGTATATATACAGACTGGGAGAAGAGATCCTTGAGAGCAGCCCAGCTGAGAAAGACCTGGGGATCCTGGTGGAAGAAAAACTGAACAGGAGCCAGCAGTGTGCTCTTGCAGCTTGGAAGGCCAATGGTATCCTGGGCTCCATCAGGAGAGGAGTGGCCAGCAGGGACAGGGAAGTGATTGTCCCTCTCTACTCTGCCCTCGTGAGGCCCCATCTGGAGTGCTGTGTCCAGGTCTGGGGCCCCCAACACAGGAAAGATGTGGAACTGTTGGAGAGGGTCCAGAGGAGGGCCACAAAGATGACCAGAGGGCTGGAGCACCTCTCCTACCAGGATAGACTGAAGGAGCTGGGCTTGTTCAGCCTAGAGAAGAGAAGGCTGTGGGGAGACCTCATTGCAGCCTTCCAGTATTTAAAGGGAGATGATAAACAGGAGGGGAACTAACTTTTCACAAGGGTAGACAGTGATAGGACAAGGAGGAATGGTTTTAAGCTGAAGGAGGGAAGGTTTAGACTAGATGTCAGAGGAAAGTTCTTTACCGAGAGAGTGGTGAGACGCTCACACAGGCTGCCCAGAGAAGCTATGGATGCCCCATCCCTGGAGGTATTCAAGGGGCCCTGGGCAACCTGATCCAGTACCAGCTCTGGAGGATGGCAGCCCAGCCTGTGACAGGGGAGCTGGAACCTAATGATCCTTGGAGTCCCTTCCAACCCAGGCCATCCTATGATTCTATGAACCAGTGGTATGTGGGAGCAATGCATTTCCTAGGAAAGGCAGAAGTACTTCTACTGTTACTATTACACATTAATAATATTAAAATTAGTATCAATAATAATAATAGCATATATCTTTTTATCTTTAGTAGTTATACCTGCAATGCCATAGATACTGTAGTATATAACAGAAAATATGATAGTCCCCACATCAAAACTACAGCTGCATTTTAATGACAGTAAAGCCATTTTAACAATCTTAGGCAAGCTCAGCAGCAATGCAGATTTTCCAATATGTGTCTAGGAGAGGGCAGGAAGGGCTTAAAATTCATTTAAATTGAAAAACAGCAGTCATGCATTTCTCTAAATGATTGTTTTCAGTACCATAAGCCACATCCTTCCAAATTTCCTCTGCTTGGCCACATCATTGGAATGAAGTGTCATAGCTGGTTAAGTCACTTTGACATCATCCTGATGATGTGTCAAGCACAGGAAATTTGAAAGGACAGAACTCAGTAAGGTCTTACCCTAACTTGCCTTGTGTCTAGGAGAGGGCCCTGCTGCCCCACACCCCTCCCTGCTCCCCCTTTCAGCTCTAGTGTTTCTGAGCTTGATTAACTCTTAAAATCCCTACAAGAAGGCTAATCCTGCCAAAAGAGTGGAGATAGCACCCTACAGGTCTCCCACCTTTCTTTTTAAGGCCAACATTTTCGAGGCATCCAAATATTCGTGATGATAGGTGATAAGTGGAATCGGTTACATTGAAACTGTCAGAGAAAAACTGTGGATATAAACCTCAGCTGGCAAGAGGCAGGTGGCTGCATCTTGAGCGTAGGATTGGAAGAGACGCTGCAGGCTGTGAGTCCTCTGCTCAGCATTGTCACGCAACTGATGGACATAGAGTCGCTTGCATGGAATGATTAACAGCTAGCTAGGGAGGTTTCTTCCTTCAAACGCTGCTACTGGGAAACTGTTCAAAAAACTTACAGCTCTGATAAGGAAACAGTGTATACAGCTCTTGTGCCAGAGCTGTCCTTCAGCTGTACCTCCAATATAGTTAGAGAAAACAACTCTACCTCTTCTCAAACTTTGCTGTACAAAGCTAAACAAAACTCACTACATTTTCTCAAGAAGCAGTCTTTCCAGTCTTTTGAGAAATCCTCCTTTGCATTATTTCCAGTTTCAGTACTTCTTTCTTTGTAATAAATGACCAGGAAAGAAAACAGCATACCCTCACATCTTCTCATGCAATACTATTATTTTGTTTCTGCTGTTGGAAGTACCTGCCCTAAATACTGACCCCAGTAGCTTCAGGGTTTGTTCGCGTATGCATCCTTTTGATGGTTCAGACCCATTCTATGATTCATTCACGCGCACAGCTGTTTCTTTCCAATAGGTATCCTTGTTATCAGAGTTGATGGTTTGGAGGCAGATGACCTAAATTCGAGATATATCCTTGTGCTTGGTACTAGTCAGCTATGCCTGAAGTTCCAGACTAGCCAGTAGCAGACAGGCGGAGGCTGTGTCTTTGCTCTCTCCGTGCAAAGGCATTGCTCTTGGATCTGTTACACACAATCTCACTTCCAGTGCGCCAGACTGCAGGGTTATCCATTTCTTTCTTTCCAAATCTTTTCATGCTTTCCAGTTTTATGTCATCAGTAAATATCTCTCATTTGCTCATTTTCTGTGCCAGGGTCATTAATTAAACTATTAAGCAAATAGGTCCTAAGGTCAGTCTGTCAAACAATAGATTTCCTCTCACCTGATAATTTCCCTTCAGCAGAGCCTGTTGTGCTTTCCTTTAGGCGGTTCCCTGCTGACCTTGTAGTTACTATACTCATTCTTGGCTTCTGTATGTAATGTAACTTTTTCCCTATGGCTTCATATCAAATGTTTGCCTGAAATCCAAATAAACTGCTGCATTTTCTTTGCCTAGGAAAGCATTTTTAACACGTAAGAAATGCACCTGCATATTCTTGCATGATTTGGTGTTGTTGAACTCATATTGCACAATATACATTTATGCATACTACATATGCATGAAATGCATAATGCATTTTACCGCATTTTTCATTTCTCTCTACTATTTCTTTCAAAATTGATTATTACATTTTGTATACTATTGAAGTCAGGTTAGTCCCTACTTGTCAGTGGACTACTTCCATCTTTTCACAAGCAGCAGCATTACCTTAGCTACAGAATCATAGAAGCACAGAACATCCCGAGTTGGAAGGGACCCACAAGAATCATTGAGTCCAGCTCCTGGCTCCACACAGGACACTACGTCTGAGAGCGTCGTCCAAATGCTCCCTGAACTCTGGGCAGCGTGGGGCTGTGACCACTGCCCTGGGCAGCCCGTTCCCTGCCCACCACCCTCTGGTGAAGAACCTTTTCCTAACCCCCACCTGACCCTCCCCTGACACAGCTCCATGCCGTTCCCTCGGGCCCTGTCGCTGTCACCAGAGAGCAGAGCTCAGCGCTGCCCCTCCGCTCCCCTCGTGAGGAAGCTGTAGGCTGCCATGAGGCCTCCCCTCAGCCTCCGCTGCTCTGGGCTGAGCAAACCAAGGGGCCTCAGCTGCTCCTCATACACCTTGCCCTCCAGCCCCTTCCCCAACTTCACAGCCCTCCTGTGGATGCTCTCTAATAGCTTCATGTCCACATCTTCTGGCACCCAAACCTGCACCCCATGCTTGAGGTGAGGCCGCACAGCGCAGAGCAGAGCAGGACAACCCCTCCCCTCTCCTGGCTGCAGTGCTGGGCCTGGGGCACCCCAGGGCAACGGCTGGCCCTTTGGGCTGCCAGAGCACACTGCTGACTTGTATTCAACTTGCCATGAACCAGAACTCCCCACGTCTCTTTCTGTGGGGCTGCTCTCCAGCCTCTTGTCACTGAGTCTGCGCTATGAGAAACCAAAATGCACTATGCCAATTAAATGTAATCAGTACAGAAATTATAACTTGCCAGCTCTTTCACAGCTCCAGGAGGGAGATGATCTGGTCCAGTGATTCCTGCATTCGCTTCAGATGTATGTATTTCCATTTCAAAGTTCTCACTTTCATTTTCCATCCTACTCTATTTCACTATCTTTATTGACAAAAACAAGGCACAGTCTTGAAACTGTATCTGAATTATCATTGATTTCTACATTGCCTTCACTCCAGTGGACCTTTACTTCTTTTCACTGTTTTACATGTAGTAAAGCAGCTTTTTTCTCATTGTCTCATTTTTCTTTTTTCAGTGTGTAATTCAGCTTGAACTGTTTTCATTCTCATTTTACCTGTATGTTTCCTGATGTCTCATTTTGCTGATCACTTCACTTTTTCCTTCTGAGAAGGCTCTTTTTAAAATCATAATCGATTTTTCGAGGTGGCTGTTTGCCTCTTTGTGTCTGAAGTCCTTCCCCACAAGTTTACAAAGATTTTTCCTTTGCTTATGATACAGATTCCAGATAGGTTTTATCCCTTTGACTTTGAGTAATTCTGTTTCCTCTGTACTCAGGTCCTTGATTTCTTTTTGGATAGATGACTAATTAGATGCCTTCATTCTTCATTCTTTATCCATCTGAAATCTAAAACCTTAATTACAAAACTGCCTTTGTTTATCCTTAAATTGTATTTTAATTGAATCAACCCCTGATCCACTTGAAACAAGTTTTTATTTCTTATCACTTATGAAAACAAGGCCTAATTAAGGGTCCCCTCTTATTCAATGAACTTTATCTTAGTTGATAAAGAAAATTGTCTGCTATCATACTTAGGAAAACCTGGACCTTATCATTAATATTAATATTTACTTTTCATGGTATATTTTAGCAGGCTGTACTTATGTACTCTGAATGGTGTTATCCATGCTCTGTCATTGCTCGCTTCCTTATGGTCTTTCACAGAAGAGCACATAAGGTGGAGTAACCTCCACCTTATTTTCCTTTAAAAATACATCTTTTCATCACAAATCCTTCAAAATCCCTGTTCCCTCATCCTTGGCAATTCAACAATATTTCACATCATAGTCTACTCTTTCTAATTTCCCTTTTTGTTTTAGGGAAAATGTGGACACTTCTGTTTTCCCTTTCCAAGCGTTAGTTTAGCAACAAGAGTAGATGCAGTCCTTTCTCTAAGGGTGCTATCATTTGGTTGGTTTCTTCCAATGTGAACCCTCCGTTTTTCCTCCATTTCATTGTTTCTTCCTGAGGGTTGGAGAAGGCTAATGAGTGTATTACTATTTTATAATCCTGGTCTCTTTGTCTGGGAGCTCAGAAACAAAAGGCCAGTAGTGCATGCAGTGTTCCAGCTCTCTTCTCAACGCTCCTCATCTTGCCTCCCCAGCCAGCTCAGGATTTCAAACTAAGCAACTCCCTCTGGGCTTGCTGCTCATCCTATGCTGATACACTACTCCTGTGTTTTTCTGCAGAGTGACAGTCACTGGGCATTTATAATTCCATCCTTCTGGTTTTATATCCTTTCCCTAACTGTTTTTATTTCCACGATTGACTGCCTCTGCCACCAACTTAGCAGGGCACGCAGAACAGCCCGGACTGAGGACCTCTCCATGAGAGGGCCATCTGAAAAACATCACCTTTATTGCAAGAGAGAAACCGGCCGAACTATCCCTTTATTTTGATATTGTTTGGGGTTGGCACCACTATTTATCTGTGATTTCCACCAGTGAGAGAGATAAGTAGGGGGACAATATTTTCAGACCTGAATAAAGATATTCATTTTCCTAAAATATATCCAGCTGCAAACTCCACTTATGGGTTAGAGATACTGTTGTTTGTAGCTTCCATTTCTTTCTCTAATCATTACTAATTACATTATTTAATCATTTTGATGAGTGGACTACATCCAGCCCCTTCATTCAAAGTGCCCTCTGCCTGAACTCTTCAAACCTGGCACAGAAATTTCTGGTGAAGTTTACAATACAAATGGTTTATGGAAATAAAGTGGCACTAGAAATGTTTTCACTGTCTGTGCCAGTTCAAACCCACATAAGTCATGCAATGAATTGTTATGGTTTGGAAAGAGCTGTTTGTGTTTTATTTTTTTAAAACATTAATTAAATGACTTATAAAGCTACTAACATCTTAGGTCAGGGAGAGTGCCAAAATGGACATTATAAAAATGTTCACTTTGGTATTAATTCTGTGTTTATGGGGCGTCTCATGTCTCTAAAACCTCCCTAGACCACTATTAATCATAACCTATCAAGTACATTCATCACATATTTTTCCTGCCATACTCTAAAGAATGTCTTATTAATTAAAGGGGTGAAAAATTGGAAGGGTTCTTTTTCTCTCCTATTGTTTTGTGGAAGAGGAAATGATAAAACTCAAATAATAAAACCGCTCCTTTCCAGAAAATGTTCTTACTGGGAAAGCAGACTTCAGTCACATTAAAAACAAAACTGTTTTGCAAAGTTTGGCCCAAATCTGGCTTGAGCTGCTTGCTCATCTAGTTCTTCTGAACTCACTGCAAAAGCAGGACTTGGCCTTTTAGCACTTATGCTGCAAAATCCATGACTGTTATTAAAGGCATTTTAATTAAACCCAGCATTAAAACTACATTTTTCTTTCAAACCATCTATAAGCAATAATTAACAGCAAGGGGTTTTTCAAACCTCAGAAGAAATTGTTTGGGTGATACGCTATATGTGGTTTATGGATTTAAATTCCCTGGGGTTTTGTTTTCTGGGAAAGAGAAGACAAATCTCCATTTTAAAATTGGGTTGAGTTTTCTGTTCATTTCCTACTGGACAGCAGTCCACATCTCAAAAGCTAAACGCAGCCTTAATTCATGACAGCTGTTTTCTTTACAATAGAATTGAATTTTATATAGCTCCATTCATATTTGAGGTGTCCCAAAGTACTTAACAATAATGACTCAGTGCCAGCTCTCGTGGACCACTGCAGCCCATCAGATCTTTCCTGATGAAGGTCCCTGGGATTTAGCTCCTTGGCTGGTGGTGAAAGGCTGGCCATGGGGACCACCAGAGCAGTTGTTCTTCACCCACCAGCCCCAGTTCCAGCCTTGGTTGGAGATACTGCTGGGACCTTGCAGTAACATGTTGCTTCAGAAAGCACAGCAAAATTTCTTTAGAGTCTCCCAGCAATGGCACACTCCGTCAGTTCTACAGGTGTCTCTTTGTTATATTTCTGCATTTTCTGTCCAACTTGTGAGTTATCAACATTCAGCCTTGGATCTGCTGCAAAGGCTGACGTTGAAGAAGGATGTAAAAGCAGTCTGACTGCATTAGCTCTTTGCCATGTAGCAGGCTGGGCAGCACAGGGCAGGTAGGATCCTTCCACCTTCAACAACTATGATGCTGTCAAATTACAGAGAAATCCTGAATTAGCCACTATCTGCTTATCAGAGTCAACCCATGCATATCTGCTGAGCATATCTGGGTCTCTAAGATTAAATATCCATCTCAATGCTTGTCAGCAGATAACAACTTTAAAGTTGGTGTTCTACATCCCACATGCTTTATTTTAAACATAACCTTAAAATGACAACAGCAAGTATATATATATATGTCTTAAGATTTAAAGGCATAATAACGCTGACTGACAGGTATGAGAAGGGAATTTCTCTTAGGTGCATATTTACTTGTAATTGGGACTTCAGTGTAACACAAGAGCTCTGGGATCACATCAAGGAACATTTCTCAACAGAAGTACATAGGTGATGAGCTACATCAGGTCCTTGCTATTGCAAGCAGCTACTTTGTAAATCAGCTGTACAAGTAGGGGGGAGAGCAATTGACTGACAGTGGATACCTTCAGAAAGAGTAAACCAACCTTTCTGTCTCCTACATCCATACATCTAGTAACACAGAGGATGGCCTAGGAAAAGATTCGGTTGCATTTAGCTGAATAACTTATTTGAACCAGGCCAATAAAACTGAATTACTCCAGAAAGACTTTTTTCCCCCCATAAAACTGGCACAAAAGTAGTAGTTTTGCCTTTGAAACAAAGAGCTTTTCTAGACAGTTTCAGTGGGATAGGGCAAAGTCTTTTGGGATGAAGTCAAAAATTACAGGTTCACAAATTACATGAACTTGAAACCAATAAACAAATTACACCAAGCTGTGGTCTTGAATAGCATGAACTCAATGGATCTAAATTCCTCCCTTGTGATTCTATGAAATCAATGAAGTTACTCTAGGGTTTTGAAACACCAGTTTTATTGCATAGGAGTAGGCTTGTCTTCTTTAGAGGCCACAGAAGGATTCCAGCTATCATGAAACAAATAGTTTTTGAGAATGGATATCCAAAGGGGATTTTCTACAAGAGAGTTAAAGAGAAGCTTTCATCACTACTATGTATTTAAAATACATCAACACGATAGGGAATGTTGTTAAGGATGGGTAGGGATCTCATGGTACCAAACAAACTTTGAAGACTGAAGTCACAAGTGAGCATGAAATCATGAGAAGAAGAGGGTAAGAAAAGAAAGGTGAAATGAACAAACATCAAGCAGTTTCATGATTGGAGGAGTCACAATCTTCTAGCCTGACCTCCTACATAACGCACTGCAGGAATGCAGCAGGGAAAAGCAGAAGTGAGAATGAGCTGGGATAAAAAGAAGAATAAAGTATCAAACTACTCTGAGTAAGTAGGATAAGAAGAAAGCAAGGTCACAGCAAAGGCTCAAATGCTACAGAGTCTTCCAAAATCAAGTGTTGCCCGAGGCTGATGCTGTTTTCCAAAAAACTTCTTCCCATTTCCCATTTCAGTCTGAAGTGTGCAGAATACATCAAAAACCTTAAAAGGAGCACTTCTACTTCCAGGAACAGAGTTGTCCAAGCTTGGCTCAAAGACTGTGAATTCTTTTTACTCATCTTATTGTAGGTGGGTTTTAGTGGGTGATGACATTCATCTGTTGTAGCAAAGGATAAGTAAGACTGTTCCTATTTTTCTCTCAGGACAAAATCCAGATGTGCATTCTTAGTATTATCTCTATCCTTATTCTGAAAATTTCCCATTCACCTCAAAAGTTTGCTTAGCTGACACAGCGTAAGCATTCAGGCTGCCTCTCAGTACATAGCAGTTAAATGCTGCAAACAAGAAAATGAATGGGAAGAGAAAGGTAAAGGAGCTGTAACTCTTAGAGCAGGCTCTGTTCTCCATCTCAAATTCCTACTCACATTAATCATGGACTGGTTCTATGGTTTTCTTGTGGAAAAATCCACACATTTTTGGTCTCTGGGTGGTGCTTGTCCCAGACTCTAATTATGTGAAATTTGGTCTTCCCAGTTTAAGCTGGTCCTTCAAAATCTTGCTGTAGATGAAAACAACTGCCTTCAAAGGACGAGTCACTCCATGTCAACATTGCCACTGAAGGTAGCTTGGATACATTGCCTTTGTGGGTGCCTATTTCTGTCTACTATTTATAAGGGAAGCTTAGACAATTCTTTAGATATATGAAGTTGGATGAAAAAACAAGTGACCATTTTTTCACATTGTCTGGGGCCTTATCCATCTCCATACAGTTTTCTGGTCTCCTTGATGTTTCTCAGAGGTTTTAATAAGGCACTCAACTGCACAGGCCACCAAATGTGGAAATACTCCTAAACCTTTACAGCTATTTAAGTTAAGATAATAATCTTATTAATTAAGATTAATCTTAATTCCACGGACAAAACAGCAAAGGGCAAAGCAGAAGAAGTTGCACTGCACGCATTTCCCTCTGCCCAGGCACTCTGGTCTTCATTTCCTCAACACATAGTCCCCAACATAAATAAACCTCTGCTTAATTGTATTCATGTGGTTTAAGCCTCAGTGACACCAGCTGGTAAGGCTGTCCCCAGGTGTCTGCTACCGAGTGCTCAGAGGACTGCATGGTCTGACTCAGTACAGACGTTCTTACTGTCTGATGTCTATGAGTTTTGTTGATTCAAGGCTTAAGGGTGCGTATCGTGATTTATACCCACAGCCAGCGAGAGTCTTGTTCTCCTTTCACAGAATATAATTAAAGTAATTCTTCTAGTGTAAGGCTATGGTTCTGGATGAAGTCCAAGAGGGAGCTAGTGGCATGTGATGTAACTTAATTATCTTGCTGTCGGTTGTGCTTTGCTGAGTGTCTGGCCTTCGGTCTTTCAGGTTGAAGCTTCCAGTTAATTACAACTACCATCAGAATTGTGATGTAGCCTAATTGCATTTGCCTCCTCAACTTTATTTAACAAATTTTGAAATCTTAATCTACACATTATAAAGTTTATTGGCCAAGTTAATTGGCTAACTCTGCCATTGGAAAGATGGAGAAAATTGGCTAATTTAACTAGACAATAGAATTTAAAACTCCATGTCCAAATGATCTTGTTGTTGCTGTCACTAGACTTCTACTCCATCCTTTTTCTTTTAAAAAAACATTTTTACAATTAAGATTGATTATATAAGGCTGATTATTCCAAGACTGATTCCTTTCTGTGCTGCTGAGAGAGCTTTTCTTCTCTCTCTTCTTCCAGTGAAGTGTGGCAGAGGCAGCATTAAATGCAGTTGCGGATTCAGATATGTTTATGGAAGGCACAGCCTTCAGATTAACATGACACATGGCATTTGTGAGCTGTTAGATTCTATTTCAAAGCATTAGGCTAGGATTTCACATTTTGTTTTTATAAAACGCAAATACCCTTCAGTTGCTTTGTTTTAAGATGGATTTGAAGTGCTAGTTGGGGCACAGATATAGAACCCATACTTGCTACAAAAAACTTGCTTCCTGGAATGGAAATACATTTTTTTCCTTTAGGATTTCTCATAGATGCTAAGTGAACTGGCTACTTTGAGATTGGTCAGCCAAAAAGTCATTTCCCTCTCTAATAAGGGAAAAAAAGAGGTAAGGAATGAAATAAGTTAACTTAGAACAGAGAGACATAAAGGCTTTTACAAGAAAACGCATGAAAGGAAGAAAAATCCAATACACGCTTGCCACAGAATGATAACCAGTATAGTATGCAAAGTTCCTCACAGCAGTCAGCATGGTTTAGCATTTCAGACAAGCTAGCTACCTTCTCTAGCAGGAGGCATCTTATTCACTGCTGGGGATCGCTCTATGGGTTCTGGAGGTAAATGCGGGTGTCACTGCTGGTTTGGGTGAAGATCCAGGATCTCAATGTCTGCAGTGCAGGCAAACCAGGGAGCTCCAAAGCACAGTGCCAGCAATGTTATGGCCGTCCTGAAAGGTTCCATACGCCTTTGACTGTGAGGACAGGACCTCTAGGTGAGCCTACATGACACCTGAAGGTCTCCCCAAAGCCAGGTTAGCTCTGTGTCTCAACAGCGAGCCTTCCCACGGGGGCCATGCCCTAGGCGAAGCACGCTCCGGGGGAGGTTGTCACATACATGTGAGGAAACCAGAAGCTCCCTACCCTGTTGCATGCATCCAGAGTGCCTGGAGTCCACCTGCAAGAGCTAAAAAGGCTGTCAGGGAGCTGCAAGGAAAAGAGGTGGAGAACTCCGGGGTATTCCCAAATTGTGCCAAGAGATGACCATGAAATGACCTGTATGGTTCTATTATCAGATTTCTGGCCTCAAATTGCAAACAAGACCCCAACTGTCATTTAAGATTTCCACGAGTCTCTGAGGCAAAATCTCAATGTGAAGAATAACACAGTGTTCTAACGAGAAAGAACAACACCTGCCATAAAAATATTTTTGCAGTTGTAACTTTTAGTCCTAGGTTTTGTTGAATATTATGGGAAAGTCTGTGGATTTCCAGGAACTTGCAGACAACTCTCAGCAGCTCAGGTTTCCCATTGTAATGCATGATAAACAGGAAAGGTAGAAGGATTGTTTGCATTCCTTGTGCCTGTAAATAAGAGAACAAACACTTTTTTTTTTTTAATCCCCTTGGATGTAATCAATTACTGCATATTTTGGAGAAACATTGCTCTAACTAAGAAGACCAAACCAGCCAGTAAGACTTGCTGGTCCATGTTTGCAGTGATCTGTGCATGGGTTAGGAAGGAAGCATGACTGAGTGTTACTATGGAGATTAAAAAGAACAGGTTTTGTTTCCTAGGCATAGCTGTAACGAGCAAACGCTTGAAGTTAGGAAGATCTGTTGTTTTTACGAGGACATTTTGTTCCAGCAGTGATGCGTTTTCCTCCCTTTGCTCGAGCTATTAGAGGCTAGGAGAGCAGAAGAGTCCAGGGCAAACAAGAGCTGTCTGTATCTTACACCCACACCCCTTGCCTGAGATACCTGCTACAAAGAGACCTGGAGGCTGAGGCTGCTGCTTTTTCACAGCACATTCAGTACAGTCAGAAGAGATTTCCTCAGAACAAAACACAGCCTCCTTACCTCAGAAGTGTGATTTGTCAGAATAGAATTTCAGTTTTCAGGTTCCTTTCCTTGGCTCTCCCCTGAGACAGGGCCCTAAAAGAGATGAGTAAGATAAATTAAATGAGATCTATGTATTTACAGATCTCTTTAGAAAGATGCACAGGTATATGTGCAGATATATCCTAAAAAGGCAGGACCTGAGTCCTCTAACTTATTTCTTGTACAGCATCAACCAACCTTTCGTTATCTGCTAGTTGGTCTCAACATCCTGGATTGCATTGGGCTGGAACAGGCAATCCAAAGGAAGGTGATTCCCTTGAAACCCTGATGAAAACTCCCTGTTCCTTGTGGAACAGAGATGGCACGTCCTTAAAACTGAACAATTCCACCTCCCACTTCAGCTGTGGTTCATTAAAACACTTGCCAATGCTGGGTCAGGATGAAGTTGGTTGTGTTGGAATCAAACCCATTTTCAGACAAAACTTTTATTTTCTCCATTTTTCCTTTTGCCATAGATTTATATGTTCAGTCTTTAGCTTGATGAAATTACTTTGCACCTTTGCTTGCGCTTTTAAGGAGATTCTTTCTCAAAACATGAGCCATAACTATTCTTTATAGCTGCAAAATGTGATACAGATTCTGCTTGTGAGCACTGAAGTAATATTTTAGCAGACCAGGGCTGAACTCAAGTACTCAAGGGAACTAGAGACAGATATGTGTAGATCTGAACCACTTTCATGCTGTCTTTGAAGTGTGATGAGACAAAAACAAGCTCTTTCAGCTATCCTGTCATTTTTATCACACTTCATATACAAGTTGATATATTAAAAATGTTGTTATTAACAGTTTATAACGGCTCTCGTTACTTCAAAAGTCTTGCCTCTTCAATGTCTTCACGTTTGGCTAAGCTTGACAGATACAGACATCTTAAAGAAAAAATGGTCACCATCCTTTTCCTTCTGCTTCTTGGCTGCATTTTCCACCCTCTTTTTGGAGCAATGTAGTATTTCAAATACCTCACAGAAAAAACGTGACTCCTCCCAGACTCCTGAGGCTGCTGTCACAGGTTGCCTATGGATGCTACTGCTTCTTGAAAGGAGCTGTGTGGTAGGACCACTCCAGCTGACCCAGAGAAGAGAAGGGTCTTGCACCTGAATGCCTCTGATCCATGCATCTCCAGCGGGTGGTTTTGGTCTTCATGGCAAACTACCCAAAAAATTGAGTGAATGACGCTGTCTAGCCATGTTGTTTGGCACTGATATCAACAAAGTGGCAAGAAGATTTTTAGCCTTGGTAGTTCAGCCAGAGTTGTATCCCTGTGCTGCTTTTGCTGTCCTCTCATGGACTGAAGTCCCAATCTCTGAAGATCTGTACAGTTGGGATCTCAATCTCTGCTATATCCCACTTCTGACATCCTTTAACCAAGGCATCAGTGCTCTGTTGTGCTTCAACAGTTATTGGCCCTGGAATGTAAGTAACTTCCTGAACTCTTTTATGGGGCTCTGAGGAGAAATCCTGCTGCAGGATGATAACATTTAGCGGGATTCCCCAGAGGCATTGCAGTCACAGGCGCCAAGTAAATGACCCACGCTACCACTTGCACGATAACGAACTTTACCCAGCGCACTTTGCAGCCTGCTTTAATATCACCCCTTTCATCTCCTCCTGACTTTTTCAAAGCTGTGTGGCTTGTCTTTGCAGGACATCTGTGATAGTGGGTGGCTTGTATAGCATAGGAGAAAATGCAAAAGAATAACAGGGCTTGATTCCACTGCCGCCACAGATCTCATCAGCTGAGGAGCCAAAGCAGCAAAGGCTTAACCTCCAAAACCTTAGTCCCTCAGCAGCATTCAGGCATATGTGGGAGCTGCTGACACTACCTGTGATTCACAAGTTACCTTTCAGAGGTGCATAGAACCACTGCCCAACAGACACAGAGCCTCCTACTCTGGGTAGAGGTGCAGAGGAAATTGCCCTGGCTGTACGCTGGGCCTTTTTGTAGGCTGGGAGGAGTGGTGAAGAGAAAGTAGTTTGCCATGTGGCAGAGGATACATGCAGCACCGGTTCACAGACATTTTTCATTTGCTCTTTCTCATTCAGGACTTCTGCTTTTTCTTTAGTTATCAGAGGTTCAGGACCCTTACAGTATTCCTGCAAATACCATTGTTGCCGAAATCCACATTAAGTCCTGCAGAAAACTGTCCTCCATTTAAGATACTACAATAGACTGTTAAGCACATGTTTCCACCCAAAACAAAGGCAGCTCAGGAATTTGAGTACTGTGGGAAGCCAGGCTTTGTCTGGGTATTATTTTGGGAATGGAATATGTGTGGGCGGATGAGAGATGGTTCAGGTGGGGAAGGAGGAGACAGCATGTGGGAAACAGACCATGGAGGGAGCTGCAGTCCAGGCAGAGCTGCACCAGCAATGTCCTGGGAGCAGCATGAGAAGCCCAAGAGCAGCTGGGAAAGATCTGGTGCCTGGGAAGAGAAGTTGCCTCTGGTTGTTTGCACCCTACTGTGCTTGTGAGAGGAGACTCTCTATACTATTTTAAATGAAAAGAATTGCATCAAAAATGCTGTTTTCTGCTATTTATATCTTGGAAAAAAACTTCAGGGCCTGAATTTTGTGCAGCTGGAATGGCATGGAATTGCCTTTATTTTAACATGGGACATTTTTAAGTAATGTTTTTGTTTTCTCCTTTTCCATCTCAGTTCTTTCTTGTTGTACGCTTTGCCTCTGCATCTCAGGAGAGGCCACGGGTCTCGGAGTGGGTGTCCCATTGCCTTGGGGAAGGATGTCAGTGCACATCACTGCAGCACAAACCAGGGGTCCTGGCCTAAAGAAGGGCTTGGTTCCACCTCGTGGCTCAGCTGACCTGTAGGAGAGGTTCAATTTCAGGTACTTAATGCTCATCCACCCAAATAAATGTAAGAAGTTTGCCTGTGTGGCTGGCCACTCATCTGTGCTTCTGATGGATTCCTTTGACCTAGATAAATGGTTTTCCAGAAGAGAAATATCAAAGCAAATGTTGTGCATGGGGTTTATGAGAGAGCAGCAATACTTCCTGGTTGGAAACCAAAGCAAAACAAAACAGAAATTCTCACAGCAAGTGAGAACATGTCTGTGTTGCTGCCAGATATTGATCTGAATGAAGTCCACATAGGCAATGAGTGCGTTTATTGATCTCCCCTTACTGATTCTCACACCTGAGTAGGCTTCTGCTGTTGTTCATAAAATGATACTGTGTCTGGGGAGCTTTTCTGTTCAGCTGAGTGTTCTGAACGCCCTCCCAGGAGGACAGTGGCTGTCCACAGTCATCAGTCAGCAAGAGGTTCAGAGGTATCTCTTCACACAACAGTGACACAGCCCAACGAAGGAGAGATCCATAGATGCCATCTTGAAATGAGTGAAAATCTCACCAGTGAGATGACACCTGTTCAAAAAAATAGCAATAATTCTGAATTTCAGCCAATATAAACCTGTCAGAAGTTGGACAGACTTCTGAGGTGATTCTGGACTTTCCTATAGTTGGTCAGGCAAAGCAGTAATATGGCAAATTCTGAGGTTGTGCATCATAGCATAGCCAATAATCAGAACGCCCTAGATGAAGCGTGCTTAGACTTGAAAAGTAATAGATAGAAAAATCCCTTTGGGCTATTCCCTTGCAGTCCTCCTAGTTCTGGGGATGATAATACTCTGGGAGGTGGCATGCTTTCCGCTAAGAGTTTTAAAACAAACCTAGTAGCTAGGGAGGTCACATACTAATGGAGATGCCATCTTGATGGGCTTTTCTAACTGTAACCAGCAGACAATTCACTGACATCTTTCGGAGTCTCTGGCTGCAGCTGGCAGGGAAAATAAAACAGCAGCCACTAAGATTCCAAGACCTGTGTGCAATCTGGATTGTGCATTTAGGCAGTGTTTATTTAAAAAAGCTATTATCTACCAGCTGCTCGTAAACTCTTATGCCCTGCAAGAATCGATGTACTATGTAATTTCCCTGCCTCTCTCTAAATGCGTATCCCACTGGTTTGAATTAGCTGTTGGTTCGTAGTGATTAAGGTCATCATTCATCTAGAACATTCAAATCAGATTTAGAAGTTGTGACATCACCCATGTACAAGGAGTGTCTGTTCAGTATAAGGATACTGTCCTCCACCTAGGCCAAACCTGTCTTCTATTTTCCTCTAGTGTTTTATGAAGTATAGAGTTTAAGCAGGAAAACCTTTCCCTCTTTCACTGGAAATAGCATACGTTGAAGTTAGCGTTACACAGGACATTAATTGCCACTCTAAAAACCGTGTCTCTGTGCACGCACTGAGTAGATTTTCTGCTCAACACAGCACATTCGCAGAGAGTGTCCTTTTTATCTTATGTCTGTGGACATCTCCTTTTTAACATCTGTGACGTATTAGGTAATGCTTCTTCTGGCTTTCCAGTTAAACAGGAACCATATGAAGGTTCAGTGCGGGTGCCCCCTCAGACCTGCTTAGTGCTGGCCCTGAAGTTAAGGTTGGAGAACTTCATATGAACAGTGAAATGAAATAAATTATTGATGTAACTTCTGTGTGGAAGATTTCTAAGTTCTTTTAAACATTGACAAGCATAGCTGATTTTTTTGAAGGATGCTCTATATTGGTAGGACAACATAAATGTGTAAGAAATGTTGGCAAACTTTCAAATGGTTTTGACTTAAACTTTCTCAGCAGAGAGTTGGGAATTTCAAAATTTGCAGAATGTCGTACATAGTTTTCTTTTTATTATTCAATTTCTTAATTTGTTAGCTGTGTTCTGACAATCTGGATCTGAACAACTTCACAGTGTCAGGGAAAGATCTTTTCCAAAATATGTGTTCTCTGGTTATGCAGCAAAGCAAGACAATGTTGCTGACTTGACCGCAGCCCTGTAATAGCAAAAGGCTGTATTTGTAGATTATCTCACCATTTTCACAAGTGTTACCCATATCTAAAAGCTGTCTTCTGGAAGGTCTGCATGGTAAGGAAAAATTCTGGATTGCGTTTTCATTTGCACAGATCTCAGCATCAAGAGCATTTGTCATTAAGGGTAGGTTCAAGTTTTTGTACTGAGGTAATAAACCACAATTAACACTTAAATCTTCACGTGTGAAGTAGGCAAGGAGGTCCTGTAGCCAGAGTACTTTCAACAGGTGAGTTCACCAGTTCTTGGAAAGTCTAGCCTATACACATCTTAAACTCTTCTTAAGTTTCAGTGCTCCCTGCGATAGCCGTAGCAGTGGTGTTAATCATTTGCAGTGCCAACAATATGAAGATATGAAGAATGATCATGCTAAAAAGATAATTTTATCAGTCCTTGCACAGTAACAGATGAGAACCTCAGTGTGAACTAAAACTAATCATAAGGGTGGTAGCTAGGGAGAAAACATGGAAAGAGTGGATACTAGTGTGACAGTGCAGGTGATAGATGTGGGGGAATGCAGTTACCTTTAAAGGCTTTAGAAGTATATTTTTTAACTTTCACCAACATTTAAAGCCTTTTGCTTTCCTAAAAGACTGCTTATTTTAAAGTTACATTTAAACAATTTTAACACATTTTCAGGAGTAAACTGCAAATAGAATTTCTCTAAGAAGAAGAATAGAGCCTTCCCACACATATGTAATAGTAATGTTGAAGGTCTTACTGAACAAAATGATGTTAGTCAGCGTCTGTAAAGTAAAACTCAAAGACAAAAATTTCTTTAATTACTATGACAGAATCAAGTCCAGCTTGAGTATATCTGGAGAGAAGTTTTCCAGTCTCAAAGAAAATGCTGGATGCCCAGTTTCTCTTTACTTTGTCTCACTGTGATTTACTTACATAATTAGAGAGACTGGCTTCTAATTTGTGCAATGAATTTCTACGAAACAAAATGACAACTGCAGATGTCTAAAGCTCCAAATGTGAATTTCTTTTCTGTAAGCTTGTATTAGAGCCAGAAATATATATTCTGCAAGTGTTTGTGATTTGCAGGAGTGATATTCACCTTCTACAGAAGGCCTGTGCCTCATATAATTCTATTTATAAGGCTGGATTTATTCTGGAAAACAAGACAAGTCTGGTTCTCCATTCAAAGCCATTCTCCCAGGAAGCAGGAACAAACCCGATCATAGTAAGTCAGCACCCACAAGTGCTCTTATCAGCAAAATGTTGTCATACAGCATCAATCAGGCAGCCATACAACACTGTAATAAAAAATGCTTTTGGCACTTCCTGAACTATTTACAGTTTTCTTGAATACTGCACTCTTCTGAATGATGACTGCAAATTCCAGGGGACAATCTGGCTCACTCTCCCTTCAAGACTGGAATTTTAATGGCTCTGATAAGAGACGGCCATCTTTCATCAGATATTGTCACGTTTGTTTTAGCTTTTTTTGCCTCTTTTGTGGCAACTGTGTCTGCACACAGGCCTACGATATCAACTGATGACAGTCATTCCTTTCAGAAGCCTCTCCAAGGCACTTGAACCATCCATTATGCAGGGCAGCATGAGATAAATTTATCAGAAGCATTTGCACAGGGCTTCAGTGGAGGCTGTGGCACATCCTGTGTATTTTCTGCAGGCTTGGGAGCAGAAACAGGACCAAATGATGGAAAGATTCTGTCTGCAAGAAGAGACCATTCCTTCGTTCAGGTTTGCTATCAAGTTTCATATGTGTCACGTCAGTCTACTGTGAAGCCAGTGCCTCTGTGGATGTGTGAATGAAATATGTATAAGACCAGTTATGTTTAGCTTTGTTTTATCCTTCTTGCTCTTTGACTTCCTAGAGTTCAAACCCAAAAAGATTACTGTTACTTTCTAAGCTGGCCCTCCACTTGCAGCCCAGTTCGTGATATGGAGACAAAATGACCAATATGTGCATATCCTTACGTTTATAAGCACTGATCATTTGGTCACAGGACATATTATTTGTTACTTTAAACATTTTCAGCTGAAGAGCTAAACTATCAAATATCAATACGTGTTTCCTTCTTCCAAAAATAATGCTCATTATGGTCAATGTTGCAAATCAATTTTCCCATAATCTTTAAAGACAGAGAAATATTGTAATGCGAGCTCCAGGATGGCTTGATGGATTTGTCACAAACTTCCTTCAGCACATCTCTTGGTGCCTCCCGAGACTCTGTACTACAGCTTCAACATTCAGACCTCATTCTCATTTAAACACCCACTGCTTTGAAGCAAGTACTGCACTCGCATTTAATCAAAAATATGTGTACACTCATGTATCTACTCACTTTTGTAGTACAATTTCACTTGTGTGTCTGAATCAAGAAGAAAGGTGGACCACATGGCCATCACAGTTAGGCTGTTTGCTGGGGAAAACCTTCTCCCATGCTGTTGTTGAGGTGAAGTTGTATTGTTGGTTGAATGAGTTCTTATTGCACTGATTTTATTTTGATAGTACTGCACAGAAATCAAAATGTGCAATTGGAACTTAAAAAAAAAATTATATATCCCACTGTACCAAAGCAAATGCAAAGTTTTCCATAGCCCCAGCAGGATTTTCTGTCCACAAGCAGGCTCATGGGCCGGATGTAGGATGCAAAGCTGGGCCTCAGCTGTGGGCTGACTAAATATTCTCATAGTTCAGACGCTGTGCCTTAGGGAGCCTCCACAAGGCCTGATTTTTGACCTTTCAAAGGTTACAGTGGCTACGGACCCTCCAGAAGGGTGCTTTGTGCATTGGCAGAAAGCAGCTCCCCAGGACAGGGCCCAGCCCAGGCTGCAGCCTGCCAGCACAGCCTACCAGCACAGTGCCAGGAGACCTCCTCGCCATGGGATGGGGCAGCACTCCCCTCACCCCAGGAGCGGGCAGCCAGACCCCAAGTCAGGACCCTCACAGCCAGACATCAGCCCCCCCCTGGAATTAATAACAGTAGTGTGGCTAAATCGTCAGGAAAATTCTTAAGTGCAGACCTGGAGGGTTGACGCTCCCTTTCAGTTACAATTAATGTCCTGGCTGTTCCTTATGCCTCCGGAAAGTTCAGCCCATAAAGGCTAGAATTTCCCAATGACCCTAAACAAATGCAGGACTTGTGCAAACACCTACATTTCTGTGGTCCCCTGGAAATCCTCTGTTTGTTTTGCTAACAATTTTTGTGATAATTTATGTTTTCCGAACACTGGCATAGAATTCTTAAGAAAAACATAATCTGGTCGGTTTTCCAGGTGGATTTAAGCATTCAGTATGTGAGCCATGAACTCTGGAGAACACTCCCCTAAGGTCAGTGGTTCTGTGTCAGGCTCTGCAGAGCACGCTGGGATGTGGGATGCACCTCAGGTTAATGACTTGCAATTGCATGTAATATTTCCTAGATCTGCGCATGTAGTTAATGTATATCAGAAGTCAGAGACACTATTCAAATTACCTCAATTTTCCAATGATTTATGATGTATGCTTCTGACATCGTTGGTTATTTATCTGTCCTCCTAGTGTTGCTAGCCAAAGCAAAGAGGGGAGAAACAGATGCGGTGATATTAGGCTTGAACAAAGGGTCACGTTTTTATGGACAATACAGCTTAGATAGAATGGTACTAAAAGACTTGAAAGTCAGAAAACTAGCAGAGAGATTAGTCTAGCTCAAAGTCAAAGCAGCTGAAACAGCCTTTTCTCATGCACTTTCTATGGTGAATCATTTCCTGACTCTTGAAGATGGATTCTGTTCATTTAAGTAGTTTTCCAGTGTGTCTTTTATATTATAGAATGGAAGTTTTTTACGATATGCCACTTACGACTTTTCATAACCCTAAAAAGTTGGTTTTCTTTAGTAGGAGAAAACCCACTTCAGACACAGCACTTACAATAAATGGGCCAAATTCTCTTCTCAGTTACAGATATACAACCCTCATCCTTAATGCATGTAATAACCGAGCTTAGTAGAGGTAGTGGATTAAAGACTTGGGGCTCCAAAATCCATCCTCAGATGTATGTGTGTGGCTAGGACTGAAATCGATGGGAGTCCCATGTGTACATCCAGGGTAGACTTTGGCTTGTGATTTTTATTGTTTGCACTATTGGATAAAATTGATTCCAGCGTTAAGCTTCTCAGTCATAGCTATTTCTACATCGTGCATCAAAATGTTGGCTTCAATCTCTTCTTCTTGATGGTAGCTTTGAGGAGTATTTGTTTTCTGGTTAGTTTGGGCCCAGCATTAATCATTCTCAGGCTTCCTCTAACCTTTTTCATATTATTTTACTGATGGCAGTTGGCTCACCTTTGTTTCCAAAACAGATGAATTTGATTAGTCTCTAATATTAACCAGATCCAACTAGTTGATAGAGTTAAACCAACGTGGGCCATATGCTCAGCTGGTGAACTACGGCCCCATTGATTTGGGTACCTGGTACGTGGAGAATCTAACGGTGCCTGGGCCATGAGAGCCCCACAAGTGCAATCATGTAGAGCTGATGGCTGGCTGGGCTCCTTCAGGTNAAAGGGAAGGTGATCTTTTGGGGGGTGGGTTTTTCTTGTGGTTTGGGAGAAATGTAGTTCTTTATGTACGTAGCAGAATGATTCTGAATGAGACACTGAAAGCTTCGGTAAGGAGCCAAGGGCTGTTCTTGTGTCAGTGGCTTACATCCCAGGATATTTTCTAGCTTCAACATCTGAGTAGATATGTAATCCAAAGGTAGGCATCAGATTCAGAAATATGGGCAGTCTCATGGAGATAGGGGTGCTTATTCTTTCCTCTACTTTTCTGCTTTCTTTTCTTTTTTGTTTTTCTACTGTTTCTTACAGTTTTACTTTCCTGTTTCTACTTTTCTTTTTTGTTTTTTTCCTGTGTTTCTTAAGAAGTAAGAATGGCAGCTTGCACATGGATGTAGGTTTACGTGAAGTTGCTGGGCTCTGTGGGCAGTGCAGTTTGTAAGGGTTACATGAAGGCCCATGGAGGCAAGGGTAAAGCACTGAGGAGAGGAATCTCATAGTACTACTAGGAAGGCCTGTGGCACTTTCTCAGAAGCGGCTGACAGACTTGGGTGTCTAGGGTTGTCTTCTCTGGCAGCTTCAAATGCAGCAAGAGAAATAGCGCTCTCTCTTTTGTTCCCTCCAAGTTTCATAGTGGCTGTTATTGGTGCAGCCTACTTCTGAGCATTTGCTTGGTCACTTTGAAGCAGGACAGACTGATAGTAAATGCATTTAAACTGGATATCCATGTTGCTCAAACTAGTTAAGTGGGATTTAAGAACTTCTGTCAATTCTCAGGTAACTCTTAATTACAGGATCATAGGAAAATTCCAGCTGGGGAGGACTTGAGGAGGTCTCTGAGCAGGAACCTTCTGCTCAAAGCAGGATTGGTGATTATCTGCATATTTGGAAAAAATGTAAAGTCAAGTTCACTAAAAATACTACCTATTTGATTTTTTTAATCGTAGGTATGGTTTTTATTAGAGCTCGTATAGCCTTTTAAAGGAAGAGTTTAATGGTCAGTCACATGGTTTTATTCATATTTCCATCTCTAGCAGTTGCTTCTAGAGCACTTTGCAGTAGAGCTGTGCCTGTTACCAGCTGCAACTTGGTTGCATGGCTGTCCAGTGGTTGTCTGGACATTGAACAGCAACCTGGTGCTGGTTCTCACACCTCCTCTGTGCTTCTTACCAGCATGTAGGAAGCCTGAAGAAAGATATAAAGACTCATTTGTCCCGGGGCGTGGGCTCTGCGAGTTGAGCCAGTATCAGCTTCTGCAGCTGTACACTGCTGTTGTTTTCTGTTTGTAGCTGTCTCCATTTGTCCTCAGTGTATTTTGGTAATGAAAATATTTGCGATGTGAAGATTAATTCCTGCAGAATAAATCACATGCTTTTCTGTGGAGAATGATTTCTCTCCAAGTGGCCTTGGCTGTAGTGCACATGACAATTGCCGTATTTCTTGAGAAGGACGATGTGCTCTTCCCACTTTCCCAGCTTATTACGGGTTCTTTGCTCTGTGCCTTGGAAATCCTTGTCAGCCTTTATCTACAGCTTGTGAACTGAGTTGTGAGGTCACATCGTGGTTGTGTGAGGAGAAGAAAAGACTCTTTACATGGAAGAGCTGCATGGTGGGATGTTACAGCCTTGTGAACGTGGTAGCAATGAGCTTTGTGACTGAGCTCAGCACCTGTGTGCCAAAATGCTGTCAGCTGCAGAGGTATCTATTATAATATGATGAATAGGCCTAGAGATAAAAGATAAAATTTCTGGAAAGATTTGGACTGATTAGGGCCGTTTACTCAGGAATGCAAAGTTAGCCAAACAATTGCCAATAAGCATAGACCTAGCTTGAAATTTTACACTCTCAACATGTGTTTTGAAGTTCTCTTTCAGACAGCCCTGCTTACCTGCCGCATCCCTTGCTGATAATGAAACATTATAGTAGGATCTGTGAGAAACGTCAGATGCAGCAGCTATCAGCGTACCTGTGCTGTGCCGGACAAAAGCTTGGGGCAGCACCGTGTCCATCCATGTCAGAGCACAAAGCAGAGTCACTCTCACACTAGCTCTCCTATTATACCTGATCACTTATGAGCTGCCTGTTCACTGTATACGGAGCATTTACAATACTTTAAAGGATTTTGTCTGCAAATACAGATCCCAGACAGTGTTGCTTTATTTCAGATTTTATCAGGGAAATGCTGTGAACCTGAGCTATTCCCAAACTCAGGAGATGTTTTCTTGAGCCCAGATATCAGGTATTGTAGCTACTACTGAACTTCAATGGGTGACTTAGGCACTCTGCACTTATTCAGAGTAGATCAGTGGAGAATCGTTTCATACATCCTTGTACTTCCATTTATCTTAGAAGATTTATTCAAAAACATTTACAAGTAAGTAATGGCAATATTCATTTGCTTTAAGATTCACCCAAACTT
Organism: Penelope pileata; assembly: GCA_013396635.1. NCBI lineage: Eukaryota > Metazoa > Chordata > Aves > Galliformes > Cracidae > Penelope > Penelope pileata. The sequence goes on along the minus strand of WBMW01003835.1, from coordinate 110,803 downwards.
ACAAAAAAAGGGGGGAGGGACGAAAATGAACATGCAAGAACCATGGATGAAGTTATCCTCAAAAAAAAACCAAAAAAAAAACCCACATATCACTTCAGGAAAGATGCCATTGTCCTTTACCTACAGCTTAAATTCATGCCAGTGTGACTCAATTCAAAGACAGATCGAATGGACCTTGATTGAATCTTGGAGAATTAAGTTGCCCAAAGCTTTCTCTTGATCCTCCATCAGTATTCAATGAGAGTTTAAGGCTTTAAAAATAATGTCAAAAGAAGTGCTGCAGGGGACAGTGTAAATACTTTTTCTCGTTGTTACCTCGGAAATGTTGTCCATACATTGTCATTCAGGTCTTTTTCTGAAAGCCCCACGGATGAGCACTGCTGTTCTCCCAACGCATCTACTGAGCTGTCACTGACAGGGATGAACAACCAGCAGCACATAGCATGGGTACAAGTGGATTTCCCTACTGTGTGTAATTCTGTCACTGCTGAGCTTCTTTCAGTACTCTTCAGAAGAATTCCAGGAAATTAGATGGATTTTAAGCTGGTAGACTGATCATACAGCCACCAAGTCATAAGGGTAAAGTATTCCACAACCATTCTCAAGAATCCATTAGAACCCTGCTGAAACGTGATCTACCACTGATTAAAGGGGATTAAAAGGGAGAAAAAAAAAAAAAGCTTTTTGAGTTGTAATGCACTGAATGAAAGAAATCGATAAATGAAGCAGGGAGTTCTGAGAAACAGCTTGTCCTTGCAAATGTTTTATTTCAGCTTCACTGGGAGAAACTGCACCTGGACCCTTCACATCAGCTCCATAGGAATCAGATCAATGTTATGGGTTTGCAGGAAGAATGGGGAGTTTAGCACGTTAATGGAAAAATACTGACAACTGTATTGAATGCTGCTGTTAATTTGAAACACTAGCACTGTCTTTCAAAGTAATGTTTCACCTTAATTGCCTTAGGGAATAATTTAGCTGTAATTGGAGAGTAGCTTAAATTTATGTGCCTTTCTGAAACTCAAGAAAGAAAAGGAACGTGGAAAAGAAATGTCCATCTATTGAGGCTACAGGGAAATGACTTGCCAAAAAACAGAGGGAAAGCTCAGTGCTCAAACAAGCTGGCAGCACAGTCAGAGAGCAGAAGGGAGAAGAGGGCAGTGAACCATCCTCATCTTCAGAGAATTTCCGCTGAAATCAGTGTTGTGCACAAAGGAGGCTGGTGGAGGACAGCAGGAGCATTTGTCAGAGAACACAAAAAAGAGAGATGAATGAGAGTGACAAAGAAGCCTGCAGGAAAGCTCAGTGAATTGTGAGAGCTCACAAAAGATATGCAGGGTTGAATGAGGATACTGTAGGAAAGTGATCCTGAGTCATGTGAGCTGAGCCTGAGAGGTACAGTTGGCCCACCAGGACTTCGGCCTTTGCTGCCCAGGAGCTAGTTTCCATTGCTGAGGTTTTCATTTAATTTTGTGCCCAAGCTGGGAATCCTGAAGGGATCCTGCTTCCCAGGGAGCTAGGTGCTCCCCAACAGTTCCCAAGTGTCTGTGAGCTTTCTGACTTTGAGTAGTACTATTAAATCCCTCTGGAAAATTAAGGTCTGATATGTTTGTTTGCTTCTAAAAGAAGAATGGGTCTAAACAATACTGCACGATGGCTTTAAGTCATCATTTGGGCTTGATATGTTTGATGGTATTTGTGGTGCTATATTCAAGGAGTGAGTAGAGCACAGACGTATTCTTGTTTGTTTAGAAAATGTGAAGGAAGGTAAGAATGACAGAATTTAAGTTCTGATGGTGTGTTGAGCTGAGTGATTCTGCTACTGTTTTGTTGGGTTTTTTTCTTTACCGGTCACCTTTAATAAGCAAAACAATTAACTGCAACGGCACTGGAAAAAACGTCACACTGGGTTTTGCAATCACACAATCTTCAACCTAAAAATGCCAATGCTAAAGAAATAAAACTACCTTTCAATGCTAGATACATTTTATTATTTTATTAAAGACACAGTGTCTTTTAAAAGCGGCTTCCATGAGTTCAGGAAGAAGATCAAAAGCATTTTTATATGAAAGAGCTATTGTAATTTTTACTTAGAAATTATTCCAGAGAAAGTGATAAAATGGCATAGATTCCCTAATCTCTAGGAAAGGCAAAATCAGTGTACAGATATGAGCTGCTGGGATTGTTCTTCATTCAGCCTTCTACAATGAATTAAGATTGCTTGTGAGAACTTCTCATCAAAGAAATGCATACTAAAACCTTTACTGTGTCATTTCTGCTCTTCTGTTTTTTCGGGGTAACTGCAAGTGCTGTGAAAACTAGATGAAACAAAAACTTTATGCCCCAAGATTCCTTTTTTTTTTTTTTTTTTTTTTTTTTTTTAATTCTAAACTGAGGGAAAACATTACGGAAGGAGTAGTTCTCTTTAAAAATTACAATGAAATCTCTAGCTTGTTCAGTTTCAGAGAATCTCTCTTTTGCCTAAATCAGGGTTTTCTAGGAAGATGGACACCCTGAGAACACCAGGGCAGAGCTCACCAGTCAGTGCCTATGGAGAAGGTTTGCATAAATTGATTTAAAAAGATCAGACTCATCACCATTCGTATTTTGTGAAGGACAGGCTTTGTGAAGGACAGTCTTTGCTTCTCATGTCTTTCTTTTGTATCATATTCAACAGCCAATGTGGTTCCATGAACCAAAAAAATTGGGATCTGCTTCTTTATGACTTTTGTTGGACTCTATCTTGAAACAGGGACAAAATGTTAGCGTAGAGAGCAGGTTACTGCACAGCTGCCCTCCAGGAGAGATTTGTGCCTTTCTCATCAGCATCTAACACAGGCCCTGACTGGAGGGAAAAAGCGGGACCCGGGAACGGTTAATCAGGCAGTTGCCATGTTCATGTGCACGTCTTGGGAATCCAGTCTGCTTTGATTCTCAAGCAGTCAATTTAACGTAGGTAGCTGAGTGAACTGAGCTGACCAAAGAGTATTACAGACCCTAACGAACCTGTCAAGGCTGTTAAAATAACATTAGAAAGTTTAGCTCTAAAACCTATATTGTAACCAATCTATACACATGACCGAAGGTGCTTAAGTGACAGCCAGAGACTGCCTGCTGCTGTGGTCATCTAAAAGGAGAGCTAGGATGCACATTTGGCTGCGATGCCTTGAGCAGCTATAGGTCTAAAAGCTGTTTCCATAGGGGAGGTGGTGCTGGGCTTCACTGGTTACAGCACTCAGGGCACAGACCCAATGTCACATGCTGAAATCTCTTCAGGGCTCTGTAAGACTCAGAAATGCTGAGAGGAAAAAGTCAGCAGATCTTCCTAATTCAAAGACAAACTTGAGAGAATTAACCAGCCCATTAACTAAGACGTCCCTTCTCAAATGGCACTAGAGGATTGGGCTGAGACTGTATTGAAAGCACTTGAATTCATACAACAGTAAAAGACGAAATACTGGGTAGGATTCCCTTTCTCTGTTACCCTGCCAGCTTCCATAAACTATCTCCTTTTTTTTCTTCTAGCCCAGACCCCACAGAAAGTGAAATAGACCTGGATTAAACAAACTTGTTCCTGCAAGCTGGGAAAGTATGAAGTAAGATACATTTAATTTCAGGTTTAGACTTAAATTTCTAAATCTCCTGACAGCATTGCACAATCTGAAGTCATTCTCATGTTGGAAAAAGAGGTCCTTTGTCAGATCCAAGCCAGGAACTCTGCAGGTTTGGCAGCTGCACAGAAGCCAGCAGAAAGTGTCAGAAAGCAGTCTGAGGTACTGAAATTGTTGACTTCTTCCATCAGTCCCAGGGACTGGCTTGATTTAAGTGCCAACTTGTTTTGCACATAGTTGTTGTCAAGGAGGTGAGAATGTGGCAGCTGTGTCCCATTGTGTGCT
>WBMW01003835.1:0-106863 GCA_013396635.1 Penelope pileata | reverse complement strand
TTTTTTTTTTTTCCCCCCTTTGACGATCCGGAAGAAACTCCAGAGCAACAAGAGATTAAGACAGCATCTTATGCCTAATTGGCATGCCCAAGGAACCCAAGGCTAACCCAGGAACCACTCACCAGTTTGATTGCAAAAACAAAGCATAAAGCATTCTTTCCTTTCTCAGCCCTTTCAACAGGTCTCTAATTTATTAAAATATCATAACACTTTTGTAATGTTGGCCTGCTACTTAATACAAGCCACCCCAGAGTCACCCCAGAGTGGGAACTGATTTATGATTTCTCTGTCAGGATTCCCTGCAGCTTCTGCTCTTCCAATGGCACAGGCCTCGTGCAGGGTGAGTGTCTTTCAAGGAGCAAGGTTGAGTGAATTGATAACCCAGAGCCACACTCTGTAACTGGCTTTGACTTTTCTTCATGGAATTTTTCTTTTTTTTTAAGAAAAAATCCTGACCTCAGGCTCTGTGTGGGAGCTCCTGACAGTTGTCAGAATTGCTGTGGTAATCCTGCACTTTCAGTGCATGGACCCACATGCTCCATAGCAATGTGTTTGCTAATCTAAAATACTGGCAGATGACAGAAGTCCAAATCACAGCAGGACATACTTGCACTTGATCAGCAGCACTAGACAAACTCGCACATTGCCTAGGAGAGAACTTCTCAAAACCTCTGCAGTTTGGAAACCAGCAGCAGCAATGGCGCCAGCAGCAGGAGTTCCAGAGCTCTGGTGCTGGGTGTTTGCAAGCACTAGAGGGTATATTCTTCTTTTCCCTGGCCATTTACATTCCCCTTAAATGTAGCCTGTGTCTGTCTTTGCAAATCCTTAGGTGTGGCAATAGTTGCATAATTTCCCAGAGATGGCTGAAAGGCAAGTCATTCATATCCAGACACCAAGGAGGAAAGACTGTAGCTGCAGAGAGGAAACCATATTTCAGAGATATTTAGAGACTTCTACAGGAGTTTCTTGGTGTCACCATCATTCATTTTGATACCAAAATGGAAAATAACAAAACTTCTCTGAGTGAAAACTCTAGGTCTGTTCTACACAGGACAAAAACAGACTTAGGAACTGTGTCAGAGAAATGTGTGGAAATAGGACCCCCAGCTGGGTGACTGTGTAGATTTGAGGCCATAGTGTTCACTTAGAATGAGGGAAATGGATGCCAAATAAGGTTGTGAAATAGCATTCTCAGGACACTCTTGCATTGCCTGGACACTGTTTCAATTAACTGAGAAGCAGCTGAACCTGTGTCAGAAGACAGTTTATAGATCACAGGGGAAGTGTGAGTGTAAATTCTGCACATTGAAGTGGATAAGCATGACGGAGAAAAAGCTGTTCGCAGTCAACACGCGTAGATTGGAAAGGAAATCATGACTGCTTGGTATTCCAACCATTTAAATAAATAAGAATAACATTTCTAAGCAATAGCTAGATAAAAGAATGACAAACATGAGGAAATGGCATACTGTGATTTAAAAATAGCCTAGCAGAAGCCAAGGCAGCCATGCGGAGTGGTGGGAGCTGTGCAGCTGTACGATCACTGCTGCCTTACATGACCTGGAGCATGCGCCGACTCTTCGATTTCTTCCTCTGTCCTGTATCTACGCCTGGCTAAGGATTCCTGGGAACTTTAATATAGCATTGCCAATGAGGGTTGAGGGCCAAGCTATGTGGTTATAGAAGAGCCAAGACACATGTAACTTCAGGCTCTCTGGACTGGAAGGGGAAAAGGGTGCAATTTCAAAGGAATCACCAGTGTGGAAAGAATATATGGAAATTCCTAGTTCACAAATGGAGCTATGTAAAACTTGGCCCTCGTGCTTTTCAGAGATTTGCTGCTTTCTCTTTTATGTCAGTTCATGCAGGCTTGCACCCCCTGGCTTTTCTTTTGTGTTCTGGGAATTGAATAAACCCTGGAAGTAGCAAGAATCATCTGGTCTCACAGCCTAACCATGCAAAATCCCTGGGCTGGAGTGGTTTTGATGTGAAATCATAAATCAGTCCAGGTTCACATAAAGGGTTTCTGAGCTGCAGCAAACCTTTAGACAAATGTGAACTTCAGTTTGGATTATTTTTATTTGAGCTTTCCTCTTAATTTCATCTCTTCTATGTTTTTTTCATTAACAGACATCTGGAAATTGCATAAGCTGTAGTAGTATGGATGATTATCTTTTCCCTCTCTCTCTCTCTCTCCCTCTCTTGCTGTATCATTAACATCTTCTTTTGTTCCTTCCTTTTCTGTTCCACACACAAATGTACTTGAAAAAAAGCTTTAATGAAAAGTGTGTTAGAAGCACTGCAGTAGCTTTAGGACTCAGAGAAGAATGTATTCACAGGTCATGCCAAGTCAGGAGTTTGAGAACCCCTCTCTGTGAGGTCTAATTTTGGTATGTTTGAACAGTCAAATGATCTTATCACAAAAAAATAAAAGCTTGTATTACAGTTTAGCGTGAAGGTCATAAGGAATAAATATATTCCTTTAGGTAGACCATTGTCCAGTCATTAGTTTCACTTGTGTTTTTCTTTATGCCATAATTCCATCTAGCTGAGTTTGCATGCTTATATTGCCCAGCTAGAGAGCTAAGAGGAATAGAGTGGTAGATCTAATCTAACCATACTTTCAAAAAGCTTTTAACAGAGTCCTTCACAGAACACTAGAGATGCTTACAGGGTTTGAGGTCAGTGAGCAAACACAGCATCAGCAGTCCAGTTTCAAGAGCTTTAGAAGTGATATGGTAAGGAAGTGTGCAGGGAGAGGGTGAAAATGGATGAGAAAAAGGCAGCCACCTAGATGCCACAAAAACGAGTGCTGAAGTCTAACGAGAAAGGAATCTACTCAGGGCCAGAAGCCAGAAGGGTGCATAGGAGAAATGACAGAGGCAGCAGGAGCACATAAAAGATATTTTGGTTTACGATGTATAGGATGTTTACACTTCAAACAGAAACCCACTTAAATAGACACATTGTAAGGTTGAAGGAACTGGGGGATGTGAAAAGTCTTAGTCATCCCAAAGGTACCCAAGAAACCTGAGTATCCTTATCCCAGCGATGCAGCTTGCAGCCTCCAGGCTCTGGAGTTCTGGCTGCAAGGGGCTGAAAAGACTGCTCAGCTCTTCCAAGCCAACCAACATCTCCAGCTCCTGCCTGGCTGGTTATGCAAAGGTGAGAGAAATGGCCTCAGCATTTGTCCCCTCCATGGCCTAGCAGCGTGGGAGCTCAAGGGCTTGAGGGGACAGCAGTGGGGAGCTGCCTTCTCCAGGAAGATGGGGTTCAAATTCTTATCATTGTGTTTGTGGTGGTATTGGCCTCCAGGGGTCTAAAAAAGCGGTGTTTAATCAGCCTTTTTTTTTTTTTTTTTTTTTTTTTTAATTGCTGCCTGAAAGCAGAATGCAGGTTCCCAAGTAGAACATTTAAAGGAGGGCTTAGACGGGCTCTCAGATGTTGAGCCAAACCCTTTGTCAAAGGATCAAGACATGGCAGAATGTTCTTCACACCCGATACCAGCAGAAAGACAAGATGTTATGAGGGAGAAAGGCAAATGCATACTTTTGTCAAAAGCAGCAAGGATAGGTCCATGATGCTTCTGAGACCACCTGAGGGACTTCTGAGCAGCTCAGTGGGTGATCATTGTGCCTCAATGATCATGGCTAACTTCTCTGTTGATTTTTGCTGAGATTACTTGCCTGGTTATCACTATCTCACAGTTCAGCTTTGTTGTAGCCCAATATAAGCATGAAGTTCTGCCGCCTGAACTTGGTGGCGTGGTGGTCAGCCTAGATCAGCTCATACCTCCAGACCATATTTTAATCCAGACATCACAAGAGCAGATACAGAGGTTCCAGTAAGCCAACTCCAAAGGCTGAAAGCCTTTCTATCAAATTACACTTTCTATGCATTGTAAGTAGCAAGCTGATGAACTATTTAATCTCTCAAACCAAGAGGCACTAGCAAACTGTCCTCTTCTCTCCACGAGGACAAGACAGGGGAACACCAGTTCCTTGTTCACAAATACCCACATATTTTTCTTTTTTTAATTTCCACTATAAAATCAATCTACCTTGTGTCCTAGAAGATGGTATCTTTCAGAAGTGATAACTTTTAGGACACTGACAGGTGTCAGTCCTCTGGAAGAAGGACTACAAGCTTCCCCTCTGAGAATCCCTTTCCACTTCTTTATCTATAACTGCTATAGATTTTCGTGATGAGTTTAATTAATCATACTTGAGAAGTCTTCTGTCTTCCCATTTGGAAGGACAGCAGCAGGAATGCGTCTGGCAGAGAAGGATGATACTTTAATAGAAGCACCAGATGATACTTTGGAGCTTTGTGGCTTAGCACAGATTTTTCATTTTATAAGAAGATGCTATTTTTATATTACTGGTCAGGCTTATATTCCTGGTTGCTGGGCAGAGCAGTTCCAACTCCCTTTGATTCTGTATTTCTTGACCTTTAACTACTAGTTTGGAAATATTATTGAGCTCTGGCATTTTTCTCTTTCATTTTTGGTATTTGTTACTATTTCTTAGCCTTCTTAAATTAAACTATGATGTACAATTCCTTCTCCATTTGTCTTCCCATACTTCAACAATACAAGGATTAGGTCGATAATATCTTTCCTCTCATAGGTAGACTGTCAAAGTCTAGTTATTTCTCTAATCTTTTCAAGTCTAGTTTGGTGAACAAGTAAAGGAAGCTGTTGAGATCAGACAAGCCACACAAGCAACCTAATCTCTACACGCAGTGATGGGACCAAATCAGGGAGAAATAACTTGGTAACAGTAGTGCAGAAAAACCTTTCCTTGTTTAATTATCTCTGCCTTGCTAGCAGCTTTGAGCTCCTGTGTGTTGTAACTTCATGCTTCTTTGTTTCCTTCTTTAAAAAACCCACTGCCAGAAAGGGCTCTGCTACATTGTGAGATGTACTACAGCAAAAGTATTGTGGAGACTTTGGCCTACTGTAGTTTTGGTTGGGGTTGTGGTGGGTTTTTTGTGTTTTTTTTTCTGTGAGATTTTTTTTTTTGGCAGGGATGAGGTGCGAGGGAGGATTGCTCAAGGTTTTGGAGTTAAGCTGAGCTCTTTGTATTACCAGAGCATTTTGAACCCTTTGGTCTTCTGATTCCCTGCAGAAAGACCCAAGACTATGCCTACAAGTAAGGAATTTGTAGCATGTCATGCTGCCCAGGGAGAGTCCTTCATTTTCCACTTTGTAATTCAAAACAGCATTTGCATTGTTGCTGGAAGTCAAGCCCTCCTCAACTTTCCCTCACTCTAGGGAAAGCAAGTGCTGAAGGATGGAGCAGTTAAGCATACATGAACCCAGCATCTCCTGTGTGGGGGAGTTTCACAGGAGAAAGGCATCTGTTGTGCTGGAACAGTTGCCCTCCAGAGCTGGTATTTAAAGCTGCAGGCTGTCACTTGTTTGTACATGACATCTTATTTTCACTCTGGAGGAGTGAACACCATCCTATAATCCAGACAGGAAAGATCTTTGTGGGGTTCACCATGTATTAAGTGCTATGCAAAACTGTTTGCAAATTTCTTCAAAAGCACTATAATTACATTACATGAATAAAACCCTTGTACAGTAGATCAGATTAGGTTTTGTTGCTTCCTTGCACATTGGTCCTCAATACCTTAATACGTGATTGGAAGGAGAGATTTATCTACTTTTATTTATCTTGGACTCAGACCTGGCTGAGGCCTTAAGCAGAAATGATAATATTGCTTCTTCAGCCCAAATATACCAGAATTATGGGCATGTGACATCAAAGAAAAATATCACCTGCAAGTTGCTGTGAGAAGAAGGAGCTCTCTGAGCATATCCTACCTGTGCTTACATGTTGGCAGTTTGGTCTACCACCAATATAGAATTAGCCAAGCATTTCTCACTGAACAGGGCGGTCAAAGGCAGTAACTCTCCAGAGTCACCAAATCACTCACGTTTCCCTCACTACTACTGATGAAATTAAGGATAAGATTAGTGCGGTTCATCATGAATTAGCAAAATATATTCTCTCTGCCCAACCAAACTGACAGAGAGAATATGAAGGACTGCTACAGTTTCCCAGTGCTGAGAGTTACACCCTATATCCTCCTCTATCCTGCATCATTAAATTTTACTGGCCCTAGTTCTTAACAGCAAAAATTATTACAGTTGAAATAAAATTATGCATTCCTTTTAATTCAGATGCAACCTTTAATTCAATGACTAATTCAATTTACCACTCAATTTCTCAGAAGAACTTAAGAATAAATTGCATGAAGAAACAATTCATTTTTGTCAGGACTCATTTGTACTGATCTAGTTGCATCAAATGTTCTCCCAGTCTTAGGAGAGAAAGTCATGAGAAGAGATTCATGCTTCTCATTTTCAAACTTTTAGAATTCCTAATGCGCTCTTTCTGGAGCCAGTCACTTATGTTTTACATCCTACAATGATGGCTTGAGCCTTGCACTTCGTTCTGTTTTCATTGCCATCTTCTATTGCAATTTCTCAGTTATAATCAAGATACACTTTACATACCTTTTTAATCATCATTTATGCAAACAAAAGGTAATGTTGTCAGTGGAGAGAGTGATGTCTCATGGGAAGGCCTTTGGATGAGGCACAAGAAATCTAGGCTTCGTTTATCATCTGCTACTGTCTCCTCATGTAGCTTTGAGCAAGCCACCATGTCATAGAATCACAGAATCACAGAACAACTTGGGTTGAAAGGGACCTTAAAGCCCACCGAGCTCCAACCATGGGCAGGGCTGCCCCCCACCAGCTCAGGCTGCCCAGGGCCCATCCAACCTGGTCTTGAGCACCTCCAGGGATGGGGCACTCACAGCTCTCTGGGCAGCTGTGCCAGTGCCTCACTGCCCTCTGAGTAGAGAATTTCTTCCCAATATCTAATCTAAATCTCTCCCCTTTCAGTTTAAAGCCATTCTTTCTTGTCCTATCACTATCTGCCTGTGTAAAAAGTTGGTGTCTCTCCTGCTTGTAAGTTCCCTTCGAGTACTGGAAGGCCACAATGAGGTCTCCCCAGAGCCGCCTTCTCCAAGCAAAACAAGCTCAACTCTTTCAATCTTTCTTCATAGCAGGGGTGCTCCAGCCTGGAGGTGCACTCTGCAAGTGGGAGGTGCCTGGGGAGAAGGTAGATGGATGTCACTGTGGAAATGGGATCTCCTCCCACCAGGGTAACCTCTGCAACCTGGGAAAACATGGTTTCAGTTTTCTCTTCTGAAACAACAATCCACATTGTCAATTTAAATTATAAAGCTGAATGGTCAGATTATGCTGCCGAATGTTTGCTACTTGGAGATGGTGTTGAACAGGTCACGTGTCATGCCTCCTCTTATTCTTTCCATAGCTCTTCTGGTTGATATTTCACATCCTGATAGGTATGAGGATGTCCTGAGCCAGATCGAGCATAGCAGAGGATGAGCATGCCTCCTGGAGTGAATAGATGGCAAAAGCAAATTTACACAGACAAGTCTCTGAACCAGATGCTAGGCTCTGGACTGAGCAGCAGAAATATCACCTCCGAGCTTTTTCACCATTTGGCCAATGAACTTACATACCATGAACTTCAAAAAATTTGAGTTTGGATTTTAAGCTTCTCAGGGTCTGAAGCACCCCAGACCCTTGGGAGGGTGGGTGTTGAGACCAGGACAGAATGGTGCCGTCACAACAAGAGCTGGAGCTCCAGCTTCCACCAAGCCCGCCTCCAACCTTTTATATTTAAGTCTAATGGATTCAAGTGCAGACAATAGCTGCTCTGTCCTGCACAAGTCCATAAAGCATTGCACTGCTCCAAGGCTCATTTGAGCCCACAGCAAATTAATATTTTACCTGTTGGAATGTTTTTTTGCTACAGCAAAGTTTAAAGACAAGTTGTGGCAACTAGTGGGCGGAGTGTATTTTATTTAGCTGTGGTGAAAATATTGCCATGCTTGATGTGCACAGCTGAAGCAATAGAAACCATAGAGAGCGAAAACCACCAAAAGGGGTGGAGGGTGGAAGAAGAAGTGTTTTCTTGATAGAATTGTAATGAATTTGTGATTCTCAGTGAAGCACTCGTGAAAAAACAATGCATGGATGAAAGGGCATGGGCACCTCAGTGGAGTGACCTGGTACAGTTGCCACATGGCTCGCTAACTAGCTGTGCCAGGCTGCTAGCTGCCAGGAATGTTGCCAGGAGGACTGGGCAATGACTGCTGCCCAGGGCTTCGCATGCTGGGTACCAAGGCAGTGTCTATGGGGCTTGATGTGTTAAAAAGCTCTGGGAGCTTCTGGTCAAAACTGCCTTTTGCCCATTGTCAGGTGACACAGCCTGAAGATTTCAAATCTCTGTTTCTCGACATTTTCCAAATAAAGTCGATGGGTTGCTGTGCTCAAAGATCTTGTTACAGCCTGTGGTATTTAGCAGGGACTACGTCAGATTCCCTGTGAATAAACAGTTTCAGAGGCCTACTGTCCACCATATAATTTTAAATCTTTTACCTTTCATCTCACAGCTGGAAAATGTTTCCAGCGAATGCCAAGAGCCAAGGACTCAGTGAAAGGGGGGCACAGCTTGTTCCACTGCAAAACATGTGAAGCAGAGTGATGCGCTTAGAAAGGAACAAGCAAAACCAGGGGCTTAAACATTAACCAGTTCCTGCTGATGAAACAGTTTTCACTTCCAAGGATGCCCCAGTGCTTTGGCAATGAACATCAACATCAAATGCCTGAATTAAAAGAGACAGGCAGGAGACAGGCTGGCATCTGAGATGGCCGCCTTGCCAAATGCTAATCGTGACAAGTCCCACTTCCAGCTAGCAGTATGTCATCAGCCACTTGCAAGTGCAGCGGCTCTGTGCAACGGTGAGGACGGAGCGTTGAAGCAAGGCATGCGGCGAGCACCTGCTTCTCGAGGAGTTTTTTGCCTTGGACCTGGGGGGCTTGGCACTGCCGCGTTGCTTGTGCAGCAGATGCTCCACTCTGAGCAAGCAGCAAGTCCTCCCACTCCCCCATATGTTCGATTGCTAATTGCAAACATGAAGGACTGACATTTTGATGCCTGCTCTTTCAGCTTCCTCTTGTTCTTACTTTCAAGCTGTTTGTTTCTGAGCTGGATCACCTTCTTTTCATGGATATTTTGGTGTGGGCAGTTCAGATTTTCCCAGTAACACTTGGAGAAGCAATGGACAGCCGTGGTATGCTTCTCGGACAGAAGCAAAGGGCCTCAAATGTGTTAAATACTTCGCTGTCTTTGCCTGGGAGCACACTGTCAAACATCATATTTACAAAGAGTGAAGAGCACACACATTCACAGTAGATGAACTGAAGTGCTGCTGTTAAGTCACAGGGCAGCTTTTTCCCCGGGTAGCATGCTTATGTGCCATGCCCTACTCTCCCAGCACACAGCACTGTCACTCAGCCCAGGCAGGACATCAGTTCTGCTTGCTGCTTTCTGTACAAGACTTGATTCTTTAGCTGAAAAACAATGTATGTCCACCTCTTTCCCCTATTGCCAACAAGCACAGCATAAGAGAGCTGTGGCCAAACATTGCCTCTGCAGCCCACAGTCTAGCAACAAAAATGTGTTTCTTTCTGTGGCAGCTGGGAGAAAGAGCCCCAGACAAGAGGGTTTTGTTCCTGATTCTTCCAACCTTCCCAGGCCAGCTCACATCTATTCTCTGACCTGTTTGCCGCTCCCTCCACCCCACAAGCTGTTGTGAACATCTCCTGTCCTACTCATTTAGGGCTCCCTAATTAGTGACATAACAGTTGGGCAATTAACGAACCAAACCTGCATCATAACAAAGAATAAACATTGTTAGTGAGTCACCCTGCAGCAGGCAGCCAGCGCTGTGGAGTGTGTTTTCCCCGGCAAGCTGCAGCTGGTTGTAGCAGGGGTGTTTCTTTTATACGCTCTGCCTCGGGGCACATGACTTCAAACAGGCCTCTGCGGTGTGGCTGGAGAAAACAACCGTTTGTTTGCAGTTTTCCTTTCAAAGGGATGAATCTAAATCGTGCTTGCTTGCTTGAAGGCCACTGGTATCTTCTAGGCCAATGTCTTTTCCACAGTGGCTATTTTCAAAGGAAAATCTCTGATTTGCCCACTCAGGGGACTCGTTGACAGGACTGTGTGTGTGTTCCTGCCTGCAGACAGCGGTGTACCCATGGAATGAGCAGGGAGCTGTGCCATAAGTGCCTGTGCCACCCACCACTGTCCATTTTGCTGGAACTGGTGGAAGGGACAGCGTGCATGAGCACCGCCCTGACAGCCGGATGGAGCTTTCCTAGGGTGAGACTCAAACTGGTAACACTGCACGCAATCAACTTGGGTTAGTGGTTTGCCTCAAAAAATGGAGGAAATCACTTAGCACTTTAAGCAGAAGGCTACCACAGCCATAGTGGTTTTGAAGTAGCATGAGCTAGTAGAAGTTGCTTAGAGGTGTAGAGAAGGGAAAGGGCTGTGGCAGAGCTTGACCGTTTCCTAGCATGGATTCAGGCAGGCAGCAATGGTCGCTCGGCTATATGGATCCCAACATCCATGTCTGGGGCCTTCCAGCAGCAGCTGCAGGAGAGGCCAGCATTTTACCCACCTACAGTCTTTGTCAGTGAATGTATTTATGGCCTGGAGCAGATGGGAAACTCTCTCTTTCTGACCAGATGAGATGCCCATTGAATCAGACTTGCCAGATCTGATAGATCTGATGCTTTTTAGATCATCCTGGGATCCCCAATCGAGCACGGAGGGGCTGCATGTCAGCAGACCCTGCAGGCAGAAGTGAACCAAGACTGTTTCACACCAAAGGAGCAGCAGCGAGCAGATGTGTACCACTCCTGGCAAACTAACCCCAGACTGCGGATTTTGAGAGTGTGAGAGGATGCAGTTAGGGCATCAATGGGATTCCAAACAGATATCTTCATCTGAGTGAGTCTGATCACCCTGTCCTCCTCCTTTGGTCAGCAGAGAGACAGCTTTTTCCATGAAGATTCAAAGCAGCTGAATTAGGTATTTGTTCTGAACCATCCTATAAAGGATGCCTTATTTTTTCACTGAACTTGAAGAAATTAATGTTACAGGTTTCAGGCTTCCATTTACATCCCTGGTATCACCTGAGCTGCAGGTTGTATAGGCTTCATCTATTTCCTTACCTGATCCCCAGGAGCAGGCTGAAATGTTCTGGGGCTCAAAAGTCTTCCTGTGGCTTCACTTAGCCATAGAAGTTGCATGTGGCCTAACCTGTTGCATGTGGCCTAACCCAATGGGCCTGCTGTTCCCTGAAGGAAACAAACTTCCAGCTGAAGCTGTAGGGAGAGGTGGATGTGTCCCATATCAATACAGAAGCCCATGTGAAAAGTTTGCTAATAACAGACTGGAACATTTCCCTGGACAGGTCACATCCACGGATTTCTGCAAAGCCCATGCTTTCACACAGTTAAATGGGATTCACTGTGCTGAAGCTGTGGCAGCTCTCCCAGGGGGTGAAAAAAGAGAAGTGGGGCCTCTTGCCCCAGGACTGGTGCCACAGCTTCCTTCTGCTGATCTTGGTGGTGCATTCAGCCTCTGACAGAACAGCCAATGGTCCAGTCCAGCCAAGAAGCAGAAAGCAGATCCCATGACTATACATGGCTGAAACATTGCTGAGATTTTTCCTCTTGCTGTCACTGAAAGTCTCTGCAAAAGGAAGAGCTGAGACATTTATTCCAGGAAAGTTGGGAAGCATTTTCAGCTGTCCGAAAGGCAGCCAGCACATAAGGTGCACTCCCCACAGTCCCAGCTCCTGTCACTGTCTGTTTTTCATCCAAACAAAAAGTGCTGTAGAATTTTACATGAAGAGAAAAAGGAATATCCAGGGAAGTGAGAAGATCCTTTAAGAGTCCCTCTGGAACATGCATTAGTTGGCTCAGCCACATGTGGTAAAAAAGATCCCACCTTGTCCACCTCCGCCCTATCATCTACCCCACTAAAAATAGCCTCCCACCACTGAAAGCATTTCAGTTCTGTTCTTGGTCCACGTGTTTCCCTTGTCTTGACTTCATGCAGTGCTGACACCCATTTCAGATGTGCAGACATGGTAAAATGGCCATTCATACCAAGTTGCAGAGGGAATAAATTCTTAAACAAAAAATGTTGCCTGGCAGTGGGCGAGACGCCTTCTTCTTCTCAGATTTCCACTTCAGCATTCAGTTAGGTTGGGTGATTTTTATGCTTACCTTAGTTAATTGGAGCTTTGCAGGTACCAAAATATTTGCTTTGTCAGGGCTGAGAGCAGCCATTGTTTACTGTGGCCTAAATTCCTTGCAAATGTTTTCTTCTATCTTCTTATTCTCATCTCCTTTGGCTAAACCACAGCACAATAACCCTTTGTAACACAAACACCTTGGTGTGACATGTTAGGATCTGTTTCGCTGGGCCAGTTTAGAAGGAAAGCATGCTTGTAACTGTGTAATTGAACTGCACTGATATGAATGTGCCAGGGAACATTAACTTCTCCTAAACTCTCAATAGTTTCACATGCCTGGTATTTTTCCAGATGGTTTGTAGCTGAAACTGTATCTTTAATGTCCTTTAGATACAGCACAGCAACCCATAAACTTCTTGAGCTCCACAGAGCATTGAGTGGAAAAGTATTTGGTGTGCCAGATTTCTCTGCTAAGTATTTCTCCTGACAGTGGCATGTTGAAAAACCATGTAACATTGAGATCTGATGGTTACAGTGCTTTCGGAAAGGAAAAATAGTGTTACGAGCAAAGGTTAACCTACAGTGATTGATTTACTTAAGCTTTAAGCAGTCATGCTGAACCTTTGGATAAATGTTTATTTAACATTGAAAATGTGTTGTTCATTTTCATGACACAACAAACAGATTGGCTGTGCCGGCTGAAACGTGGCAAAGTTGGTCAAGCTTCTTGCCTTCCAAACAAAGAGCTCTAATATTAGGGAAGAATATGAATAATTACTTTGTCACTGAGTGGGATGACATTTTGGGTTGGTCTCTCACTCATGGCTTTGTTTGAGAGGTCAAGTACCCAGGTCGCAGTGGTCCTGGCTGGTCAGTGGGGTTACAGGGTGTCCTGTGCTTTAAAGGCACCAGGGAAGCATGCAGCAGCATCTCGACATTGACTTGCTGTGGAAGGCCTGTGGCACTGGAGAACAGGGGCAGTGGATCTAGTACTACATGAAAGGAACACAGCTACCGTTCTGTCCTTCTCTAGTATAACATGGCTTTTTGTTGTTTGCCATAAAGCAAAGAAAAGTCATGTCAAGGTAGGATGACACCCTGCTGTCAGGGGATGGAGGAGGCAGTGGTGCTGGTGCCTGTTAGGATGAATACTAAAGTAGCTAGCATTCCCATCTACCAGCCCAGAGGGATTTTAGGAAGCTGACATAGTGAACAGAAAGACAGTTTTCCAGAATCACTGGGGTCAAAGTCCCTCATGAAGTCAAGCCTGCTGAACATGCTCCAGTGTGGGCTCATGGCATGGGCCGGAGTAAAAAGCACTCTTTGTGGCTTTACAGTTTCACCACCTCCTTCAGAATGGCTGGAAACAGCCTCTGAAAACCACCACTGAGCTTCCTCTGGCTGCTAGAAAACCATAAGATTATTTGTAGTGCTGAGGGGTGTAGGGAAACAGTTGATTACAGCATGAACTGATGATTGAGCACATGATGGAGGGGCATGGCTGGCCTGGGGAATACTGATAGACCACTTGCACCTGTGACTGGAAGGGGTAGACCTGGGGCAGGGTTGCCCCAGGCTTAGATAAAGGCCAGCCAGGCTGAGAAGGAAGCAGCTTGAGAGAGAGAAGATTGGGAAGTGGCTTGAGAGGGAGAAGACTGGAAAACTGTTGGAGCAGCAGCGCAAGAAGGGAGCTGAGACCTTAGCTCCAGATGAAGCAAATGGTGCACTTGTAAGAGTTTTGGGACCTTTCCGTGACAAGGGGAAAGGCAGGACAGATCTCATTCCCAGCACCATGGAGTTCTCCTCCTGTTGTCCATGCCCTTGTTCAGTAGGGGAGCAATCAGGCAGGTAGGACAGGTGTCAGGGCTAGATCCTGGTCCAGCAGGACCTTACTGATCCAGAAGAGAGATCCACCTTACTGATGCACAGCAGATGCTGAATGTCCTGGGGTTGAGACAGCGATTGCACTGGATCCCAGTGCTCCCCACTCAAATGTTTGTTTCTGTGCTTATGGGGACCAACCCAAGTAGCAGCAGTCATTGCCTCTGGTAAAAGATAACATCTAAGAGTATTGATGTTAAATCAAGGGTCTGTGGGTGGGCTACTTTCAAATGGTCCACAAAAAATGACAAAATACTCTTTCTACTGGCAAGATGCCTAAATTCACTACAAGGAGGTGGGTGCTTCCATTTGAAGTTTTCTAGGGGTCTCCACATCAAAAAAGGTTGAAAACCACTGTCTTTAAGAGATTTTATGACATATTGGTTATCATAACTAAATTGCAGATGTTCTTTTTCTTCTAGGGAGAGAACTATTCTGAGGGAAAAAAAAAGTGTAAAAAGTAGCCTAAATGAAGGTGGCTGCAGTAAATCCAGTAAATCCTTTTCAGCTTCATGCAAGACTCATCTTTCCATTTATACTGTTTTGCATTCATTGGAGGCTACATGGGATTTATTTAATGAATAAGTAGAGAAGAGCACAGCTAAGCCCTCAGGGCCTTATTCCGGAGTTCTTATTCAGGCAGAACTCCAGTGACGTCAATGAGTCATTTCACCACGCGAGGATTTCAGTAGTGGACTCTGTCAGATTAAATACAATTTTGCCTAAGATTTTACTCTACAAAATTATAGTAATCACATGTGCTGGATCTTTTGATTACTGCTAGGGCACAGAATGCTGCCAGTTTAATAGCATAATCATACCAAATAATCTTTGGACCTGCATGCTATATGCTTGTGTTATTGTGGTACCAAACTGGCTGCCAAAATGTGTGTGCCTTTAACCACATGTCATCTTACTAAACAGTATGGAAATTATGGTAGGTTTTGGACTAGTTCTCCATTATTCATGAATAATTCATACTCCACTTATGTAACAAATGATATGGATCTTTTATTTTTCTCGTTCTGTCAATTCTCAACTCTATGTACAACCTGGAGAATTCAAAACTCTTTTTTTCTTCCTGAATGTACAACTCATGATCTTGAATTTTCAAGAGAAAAGGGAGTAGATAGATTTCACTAATGTACTATTTCGATACCAGAGAACTACATTCTCCAAACTGCAACATGATTTTATGGAAAGCCCATCCAAACTAGGACAGGGACTTTGAATCTTGGGAGGAGGGAGAGGGAATGGGTAGAGATGAGCCTGCCTTTTATAAGTGTGCAATCTGCTTAGCGAAGGGAACATCGTCAGCAGTTCATAAGCTATTCATGAGGTCAAAAGCAATAAGGATGAAGAATGATATGGTTCAGTGGTCACTCAGGCAGATCATCAGTCTTTCCACAATCCAAACTGTACAGAGGAATCTGGCAGAAAGGGCAGATCTGCAGAGTTTCTATTCATGCCTCCATCCTAATTTTTAATAGATATTAATTTGTACACACTTATTTCATCTTGCTAGAACATCCCTATGCCTGTTCCAAGGATCTGCAGGGGATGACAAGAACCCACCACCAACAGCAGAAAACACCTAGATTTTCTCAATGTGCAAAAACTCAGATTGAGATGAAAGAGGAAAACAATCCGTAAAGCCCAAAAACCCTAAAAGTGAATGTTCAAAGCAAACTTCCCTGGGAAGCCTCAGTGATTGAGTGGATTCTGCAGAAACTGTATTTTTCAGCACTCTGGTCTCACTGGCATATAGCTCCAAGATTGTGTCATCTGAGATATTTTCTAGAAGAAAAATTAAATGTTTGCTTTTTTTCCTATGGAGTTTAAACTACTTAAATGAAACTCTATAGCCCCAAATTCTGGAAATTTGTAGTTGAAGCAAGGAAATACAGACCTTGCAAATCAAATAGGAAAAGTAGCTCCTCCTAAATCCCAACTTAGCTGTAGTGTTTACTAGGCAAAGGACTTGGAAACCTTCCTTTAGAGAAGATAAGTCTCTGGAGTCTGAGGCTTGTCTTGGTCTATGTTGAAACATGATGAGAGCGTTGTGAGGTAATAAGAACAGGTATGCTAATACAGCAGTTAAATAACGCCTGAAATTCCCAAGGAGACCTGCACAGGAGTCCTTCTTCCATTGAAAGCACAGGTTGGGCTGGCAGATGGGAGTGTTGCTCATCTGCTACAGCCCTATTTATTACCAACTCACAGAGAATCAGAGAATATTTCAGGTCTGAGCAGCCCTCAGGAGGTTGCCTGATCTGACCCTCTGCTCAAAGCTGGGCCAATCTGGAGATAAGACAGAAGTCAAGTCAGTGCCATCGAGGCCATGAGTTTTCATCAAAGAGGGAAACCGAGGCCTTGATCCGAAATCCAACTGGTCTGACAAGAGGGTCTACTAAAAAGCATGTTAATCAGTGCAAAGGCTGACAGTGACTTCCGTGGGAGCTGGATCAGGCATCAGTTCAGCAAGACTGGCTGCCACAGTCAAGTCATGGGATAATACAACCAGGCTTTTGCTGGCAGCATTCAAGGCGCCAGATTGTGTTCTCTCCTGTATTGGTATCTATCCAAAATAACTGCATTCACGTCACTAGAGCAATTCCCTACTTGTTCCTGTGTAATTAAGAGAAGAATATTTCCCAGTGGGTTGGTGAAATCACTCAACGTTCAGGCTATGGATAATCTGTACGTATTTGTCACTGTCAGCATGAAGAGACTTAGGATCCTCTGCAGGACTGAACATCTGTCTGTCAGCTTCCAAGTGCAGTTATAAAACCATAAAGATTGTTAATAAGGACTTTTCAAGAACAAACCTCATCTAGGTTGCAAGAATTGTGGGTAGCTCTGCATTTCCACCCACTTTGGGGATACCAAAGTTTTTATGGCCCACCTGCAAAGTAAGGTGAAGTGCATGGACTACATGGATCCTGACACCCTCCTGGAAGCTGTTCTGCAGCAAAGATACAAGCCGTGTTCATCTCTGATGCAGTAACTACTGCAAACAGAGTAGAGGAGATCTGTGTTTTCCATGTCTCCCATTATGGGGTTCATTCCTGCAGTGTTATGTAGTGGATGTTGTGAATCACAGGGCAAATTTTAAAAACCTTTATAATCAGAAACACTTCTGTGTGAATAGACGAGCAGAGCTAACAGTATCCTAGCTAATGAAAACACAGAGACACTTCCCTGAGGAAACATCTCAGAAAACAGGGAAGAGAAGGGAGCTGTGAAAATCTGGAGGAGAACATAAGAGGCAAAAATTATTTAGAATTTGATAGAGAATGTCCCAGATACTACTGTACCTGCTTTAAGCACAGTAAACTGTCACTGCTCCTATGAATGGGGAAGGTGATGAGCATGTTTAGTAGCACAGATTTTGAAAGCTGTGCTTCTTAAAAAAAATGAAATCCACCACCCAAGAGAAACACAAGAGAGGCTTCTGCTATAATCCACAATCCAGATATTGTTGCCAGCTAATTTGTGTCAAACAGAATGGTAAAGTAAGCAAGGGTGAAGGATCTGATCCAAAAGGGAAGCACATCTTCAGCTGCAGCAGTGGGAGAAATGCTCCAGAACAGGGGACCTGCATGTCCTCGCTGATAGCAACCCACTTTGCTCAGGGTCTCATCTGATCAGTCAGGCAGAGGCAACTGGGACTTAGTGGGTCACAAGAAGAGCAGTGTTAATATATGATAGCAAATGCCTCAAAGCAGGAAGCAAGGGCCCATTCAGATGATAAATTCTTTGGGTAGTGCTCAGAAGCATGTACCTCTTAGGTTATCCCTTCAGTCCTGAGGCACGTATCCTGGGCTGCAGGCTCAAGGCTCCTTTCAAAGAGATCTACTGCACCTTTTGCCTGCTAGGGAAAATTTAAACAGTGCAGGCTTTGACTGCTAGGTCAGTTGCACAGCAGGATGAACACTGCTTCTTCACTTCAGGAGCAGTGTTCAGTGCTCCCGTCGTCACCTTTATCAGCCACATGCAGAAACTGCCCATTTAAATGTAGTTTTCCTTACAGGAGTCCAGCCTCCCCCTGTATGCCTGTGGTTGGGAAATGCCCCCGTGCCTCAGAGGACAAGGGGAGATTGTCCTGCCCTTCATCCACAGAGACTTCTCTTTCTCTCTTTGGTGTAACAAGGCTCACTGAGGCTGCTCCTGCACCTAACATTCAGTGTTGTGAATACACCTTTCCTTTTAATATGAACATCCCTGCATAGAGAGGCTCCTAAACACCAGCGTGCTGGGGACTCTGTAAACAAGCTGCACAGGAAAGTCACATTTCTTAAAACTTCACGAACGGTGGGTGAGAATCAGCTGTTAACTGATGCTAGAAGCAGACACTTTCTAAAACTCTTCTTTTTAAGAGATATGTATTAGGTGATTACATTTCACCTAAAGAACAAGGCAGTAAACAGCCTGAGTTTATCCAGGTTTATACTTATTAGTGAAAGTCGTGGTCAGTGTCTCAGATTTGAAGGTGATGTTTTGTCTTAATATTTGCTTTGCACCAAAGCCAAGTTCTGTTTCAAATGTCACTGCTCTTCTTAAAACAGTCTTAAGACATCATGTGTTGGTATAATCCTATAATTGTTTGGACTACTCCTTAAAACATAAAAATGGCTAATAGTCCATAATTTAAGACTACATGTACAAGAGAAAAAAAAAAAAAGTGCTCCAGCAGAAGAAAAAACCTACCATTCACTCTGTGAAATATCTTCCATCCCAATGCTTAAAGCATGTAATTTGGTTAAGAGTAGATGCAGGATGTGCATAAATAAATAATAAACATCTAATTTCGAAGGAACAACTCAAGCTGCTTTGGTCCCGATTTTCAAAGATTCTGCATTGCTGAAAAACTATTTTTCAGATGTATTTATAGGGGCTTGCAAAAATCAGGCTTAGGGTTTTCACAGTCAGATGCAAAATGATGACTACTTGTTCAATACAGGTATATGTGATTGGCTTGAGATGACAGGAGAGGCAAGTGGCAGAATTTGGAGCTGACCCCAGGTGAGCAGATTGCCCAGTCCATGTGCCACCTTACAATGCAATACATCTCTGACCTTATGCCTTACTTATTGAGCTTTTAGAGCTGTATTACAGCCTTGCTGAGCACCAGTTGATCATCAAGATGATTTCATTGTCCGCTCTTCAATCTGTGACTCAGACTGATGATACTTCTTCAGCCCTCTCCCAACTAGAGTAATCAAATGAAGAGTCAGACACACACAATTTTCTGGTTCTCCTTGACTTCTTCCACTTACTCTTCCTTCAACACAGAGTGCTTTGGAAACTCACCAGGTTTTGGGCACATGTCTGAGGTTGTCCTTGCTTTGTTATTTTTGATGTTATAATGGCACTGTAACCTGGAATTTATTTCCTATTTCAGTCAAAGGATGCTTAAAAAAGCAAGAAGGAGAGATACTTGTTGTTTAACTCCCTACAGATGTCATATTAGTCATAATAGGTAAAGAATGTATCTCCTGGCTTTACTCTGAGCTGTAGCAAATGACTTTGACCCACATCCCCATAAATTAGAATGTAAGCAGAAACTTACCCAGCTACGCCTTACAAATGTAATCAAAATCAGACTCCTGCCATGTGACAACTCTATTTATCAGCCGTGATATCCTTTCAGGCCTTTCAATTACAGCCATGGACATAATGATCAAAACATGCAGAAGTTTTCAGCAAGGCCTGAGTTTATCCAGTTATTCATAAATAAGAGGATTCGCTTTTCACACTGTGATACAATTTTATTTGCATCTGAATTGCATGCTCTGCTAACACAGCAGAAATGGCCGTATGATTTCCCTTAGAAATATTGTGCTGCCAGGTGACTCTTTGATCCCGTCATTGAGGGCTTGACCCCACTTTCTTAAAACTGAAGTTAAAAACATGTTATTCTCTTATTACTGTCCCAGAAAATGTTCACACCTCATGTCTTTGAGGTTTCTCACTTTCCTACATCAAAAACAGACATAAAAGACATGGCTGGGACATGGTTCTCTAACAGTGGGTCTTCTTCCCAGTTCCTGAGTTTCTTCTAAGTGACTGCTGCAGCCTCAGATGCACTAATTATAAAAGTTGGTCACTAAAGCAAATTGTCTGCATGTAGAAAGTGAACAAGTTAAGTAAGCACAGGAGACAGTGCGTACATGCTTAAACCAGTGAAAAAGTTCTATCTTAAGTGCCAGAGAATTGTGAGGAGCATGGATTCAAGGACTAGATCATTTAAATTTTGTTTCCCTCACAAGGCCCATTAATGCGTATGAGTGAGGTGATTTGTCACATAAACAGACAGTGCAGTATGGCTACACTCGTGGGGGTTTTCCTAGCACTGGGAAAATATTCAGTAATTTCTGCTGACCGTAGTTCAGTGCCCTGGACAAGCGAACAGAAAGCTGTGGGAGCTGCTCAGCCCCAGTAGGTGCTGTTCATACTGGGATCGACCTGGGCCTCAAGTCCAGCAGGCCCAGCATAGTGCTCACCCTGCAGCCTTGTTCTGCCTCAGAGCACTGCCAGGTTAGGTGATGACACCCAAAACCCAGCTGGCTTTATCTCAGATTATAAGCAAAAGACTGAATTAAGGCTCTCCAAAAGGCTAGCAAAACCCAACCAGACTTTGAGTCAACAGGAGATTTCTTTGAATAGAAGGAGGAACCCACTTGGAACTTCCATCTGGGCTTTACGGTAGGCTGAATTTCAATTAAAATGTTAGGTTTGTCCCCAAGCCAAATGCAAAGGGCCTTGCAGTGTAAAGGCCACAAACAAGCCAGTTTGTGTGACTACAGAGCACAGCTTGGCTTAACCCCATTCTTGAAGGGCTTTTAGATGGCAGCACTTCTCAGCTCCAGCTGATGTGTGGGGAGAGAGGGGAGACTGCCTGTAAAACTTGCTCTGAGTAGATGGCAAACGTCTCCCATGCCTGGCTTATGGACACTGCTCTGAGGGCCTACACGGGCACAAATTAAACCTGTACCCTTTACAAGGAACATTACATTGCCCAAGGTATAAGCAGCCTCAAAAGAAGCAGGATGCAGAGCCATATGCTTTGTAGTGAGGATGAAGGTATAGCTACAGCAGTAGTGCTTTTTATCATATCTCTTTATTGCCATGACGCAGTTTGCCAGTTATCTACCATCTACTAGGTAGATGCCTAGAGAGGATTGCCTCTGCTTTTAGTCAGCCTCTGTCTACTTGCTCAGTGGAGTTTGATGGTGAGGTAGAGATTGCAGTGCAAGAGCTCAGGGACAACAGGCAAGTTGTCCTTCCCAGCATTTCCTTGTTAACGAGCTAATACTGAAAAACCACAATTTGCTCTGTTTGCTGTACAGCTCTGAGTATTTCCCGGCAGGCTGTGACTAAGGCCAGCCAATATCTAATCTGTAAAGTGACAGGGCTTGTGTGCTCTCAAGGGACCAGTTTACCATATCGATTATCATGTCATTTTGAGAATTACTAATGCTTTTAATGATTGCTTTATCTTCCTGATTACTGTCCAGAAACACTAAGGGCATAAAGTTTCCTCAGAAATGTTACTGCCTACGTATATTTCAATACTGCTTTTACCATATAGTTGATAAATATGCACTTATTTCACTGCAAGAGTTTGGTTCTGGTTTAAGTGGAAGGCACTAAACATGAACTCGGATGAAAACCCATTGTAGCCAGCGAGCAGACACTGGTCCTGAATTTGGTCTACAGCCTGTGGTACTAAGGAAAAAGACCATGAGATGAATTGTTGATATATGTGTTTGCTAAATGGTATTTTCACCTCAAAGCATACTTGAATCTTAAAAGAATGCAACTTTTCCAGCTTCCTTGGAAGATATGCCAATGGTACAGCCTGAGGTTAATATAGATCATATCCTTCTTTTAGTTATTCCAGCACAATTTTATTGATTCAATGTGTTCAATGTCTCTCCTATCACTCATTAAGAAGAAATATCACAGACTCTAGGTGATAGTTTTCTGAATCAAATCCTTAGCAGGGGAAAGACAGCATGGGCAATGTGAATGTCCAGTCCCCGCTTATGAGGTGGAGATCCTGAGATCCTGCTGTGTACCTGCAATGTCTTTCTGTCTGTTTGAAGTAACATTTCTTTAGTTTAGGAGCAGAAGACATGAAAATATAATTCACATTGCTCTTTGTTCAACCATATGCAGCAAAATTCACCATATCCTTCATTAGGAGATCAAAAACCAGAGGAGTCTAGTGACACGTTTATTGTCTACAGCAAAAAGAGTTGAAAAATAAGACTACACTACTTAATAGCTACAGAGGTATGTATGCATACATTATGCATAATATGTATACTACATAAACACACGCATGCAAACTGATAAATTAATTGCAGATGGAGTACAGTAAGCTCTGTCTCCTGAGAGTTAGGCAGTAATGCACAACAACAACACAATCTCCAAGCCATGAATCCACCACCCACATCCAACACAACTCGTGGCTTCTTAAATCATTATGCCAAATTGTAATGCAAACAGTGTACAGAAGGATGAACAAAGAAAATAATTGACGTGTCTACCCTGAGGCTCTTCCAAAGATTAGAGAGAGAGGCCCCAAGACTGGTATGTTATTTTCTTTGTTCTTTATCCTTTTGCTGGTTGTTTGCATTAATTTTGGCATTGGATGATTTAGAGCACCCTTAGTCTTGATAGATGCAGGTGGTGGCGTGTGCATGGTTCCTTAGTAAATAATACTGATGTGGATTGCTTTAAGTGGCTGTGCTATCAAAGCGCTCTGTCTTAATTTGAAAATGCATTTAGGTGATTAAATGATGTCTTAGAGCTGGATTATTTTGTCTTCTCTGATTTTAGTGGCATTCTAATTAAAGCTCCAAGTGTATAATTATATAAGGCGGAATGGTGAACAACTTACTTTCCCTCATTATAAATTAGTGCATAGTGGACAAAAATAGCTTGCAACACACAGAGAGACAGGCAGGGAGGATGTAGCTTCACGAGCAGGAATGCTGAGAGAAACTGTGGGCTTACAGATGATCATTGGATACCAGAGGACTTGAAAACACTAGCCATGTCGTCCATGGGTACCTGCACCAAAGGGTTCAGGTCATGGAGGGATGCCATCATCACTGTCACAACAGATGTTCCCTGTGGCAAAAAGACAGAGATGGAGAAGGTCTATAAGGAGATTTAAAAGTGAAAAGAATGAAAAAAAAGTGAAAAGATTTAAAAAGAAATGTGTGTAGTGGTCAATACTGGAGGCTGTTATCAGAAGGATATTGAGTGACTGTGGAAGAGTACCAGAGATGAGATGAGTTTCAGAGGAAAGTTTGAAGAGATTGGCTGAGTGATGGTATGAGGAGAGATGTACATAAATATTTGCAAGGGATTAACACCCAATGGAGAGTGGAATTACTTATCTAGGAGTGATGGGATGAGCATGATAAAGTAGGAGAGAAAAAAGTTCTGTAAATTGCAGAGCAGTTCTGCAAGGGAAGTGATGGCATGTAGAGCCATGCTGTTCAGTGAAAACAGGCACCAGAAACAAGAGCTATCCCTGGAAGATGAGACTTGTCTCGATTTGGAAGTTTTCCACATCCTAGTGAGCAACCTGTGGGCTGCAAAAGAGGGAGATGGTTGCAGCCTCCAAAATCCCTGGTCTCCCTGTCAGCTCTCTTCAGAAAGACCACCCAGGAAAACCACTGCGTGGGAAACCTCAGGAACGCTTTCCATTCTCTCTTCCAGTTTTTTTCCCACATGAAGTGGGGAGTCCTGTCCAATATTACAGGTATTGACCTGATCTAAGTTGAATCAAAACAGCCTGGTAGGAAACAGCTGAACAGATACTGGTGTTGGGGAGCAGGGGAAAGGGTAACATGAAGGCGTCTGGGAAATGCCTTTGAGTCTTATTCCCTACAGAACATGTAGGGTTTTATGGTCTTTCCTGCTAGAGATGGCAAAGGAGACTGAGAAGACAGCAAGAGCAAGAGAGAGATGTCCATCTGCTCCAGACTGCATGAAACTAGTGTCTTTATGGGTGAAGGATTAAGACAATCCATCCTTATTCTGCACACTCTTTCTGTAAGGTATGGGTATGTCAAACTTTGGTGTCATACTGTTAATCTGCTTTCTCCAGAGAGAACAATTTTTTTAAAATTCCATTTTGTAAAGTAGGGATTATACAAATTAAACCCAGAAGGTTTGCCTTCTCTCAGCCTATTAATTCTAAGGTCCTGTAAATCTGTGGGTGTTGATGGAGATACTTTTCGCTTATACCCTATGTAAATCATAGGAGAATTAAAACCAAAAATGTTAGTAGAAAAATTTTCTTCTTATCACCACCTGATAAAGAATGGAAAGGAGAAGTGCGGGACAATGGGGTGCAGTGCCTTTCAGTGATGGCTTTTTACTTTCCACAAGCATCAGCAACAGTGTCTTAAGGCATTGTGCAAACGCAGCCATTGTGATGACACGTACAGTTCTTACCGGGATCCAAAGGCAGAAGATTGACATCAACATTGTTGCTCACTCAACATGGTGATGAAAGCTCCCGCCTACAACAGCGATTCTCTGATTTCTTAAGGAATTTTCTAAGGAGGAGAAAAACACAAAACATGTTTATAAATTATCCAAAATCTCGTGAAAGGTTTCTAGGTTTAGTTTTTCTTACATTTTTTTCTTTGAAAGATGGGGTTCGTTTTTAAAAGCACTGCTTCATGGGAAACTGCTGAATAGCTCATCCTCCTTCTCATTCAGGTCCTCAGGATGAGTCATCTTCAGCTCTTAGTTTTCCTTCCTTCCTTCCATTCAGAAGCATTGCTGTTTCTGCCTACTCTATATTTTCTCATCCAGGATGACCTCTTCTATATATGAGCCTTCCAACTATTAAAAATAGGCTTTGATTTTCCTCCCTTCCTCCCTGTCTTCACTTTAAGGCTATCAGTTTATGCTTTTCTTCATTTTGGCTAACGCATTTTGAAGGGAAGGGATTTAACTTAGGGGCAAGCTGCGATGAGGTCCTGGGATCCTGAGCTGCGATCCTGGCTCTGCTCTGTTTCATTCTGCCACTGAAATTTTATCCTGGTAATGGATGCATCATTCCCTCTTGCTTCCAGGAAGAGAGTTACCATCTCCAGTCCTTGGCTCCTGGTAGGCGTTTGTGATGCAAGGTGGGGACGTCTTGGAGGTGGTGGTGGTGGGATTTAATTACAGCCAACTGCATTGAATCTGTTGTTGCTAGATCCAGGGACTGTGCTCACACAG
This sequence comes from Penelope pileata, assembly GCA_013396635.1. NCBI lineage: Eukaryota > Metazoa > Chordata > Aves > Galliformes > Cracidae > Penelope > Penelope pileata. The sequence continues at coordinate 81,558 of WBMW01003835.1, read as the reverse complement.
AAGCTAGGCCCACTTCTACCTATTTGTCTCCAGCTTCTGCTCCTCACTCTAGCTGTTTAACCCCAATGTGGCACACCAGGAAGGCCCGTCCCAAACCTTGGTAAATTTAACTCTTTTCATTCAGGCATGTTTTACTGGAGAAGGGAGGAGGGTGCTGGGATCCCTCCCATCTCCATTAGCACCATTCAGTGCAGTGCTCTGCAATTTTGACTTTATTTCAGTCTTTTTCAGAAGTATGAGATCACAGCTATTTTGTATGAAAGGCTGGAGTGGAAGGTACACTTTGCTGCTAGCAGTATCAGCACCCAGCTTCCTCCTACTTTTATCTCACTCACCAGTGAATTTATCTGGTGGGGAAGTAAGAAAGAAAAAGAAATTCACGCTCAATTTCTCTGCTGATATGAACTGACACAATTCATAGTGCTTACCATCGATAATGGTCAAATGGTCAACATTTTTTGTGCATTTTCTTTCTTTTTTTTTTTTTTTTTGGGTTGCTGGAGGCCACTGTTCAAAAGCAGTTGCTGAGATCATATTCTTTGTCCATCGGCCCCCTGGTGTTAGCTCCTCCTACGCTCTCTGAATCACTCCTCAGTCTCCCTTTTCTTCGGGACATGAAGGTCAGGCTTTTTGTATCCACTCTGAATGCCATCCACGGCTGATCTTTCTGCCTACCTGCCCTTATGGAGCCTGCACTGTCAGAGGGTGATGAAGTTCCCACCCTTTATGAATAGGGGTAAGCAGGAGACTTGCATGCCCACAACTCACTGGGAAGCTCCACGCGAACAATGAGCCAAATCAAACCAACCAACCAAACCAAATCACAAACCCAGCAGATCACCTCCCAAACTCAGCATGATTTCCAGAAGGGTTTGTTACAGCCCAAGAGCCTGAAACAATTTTTTTGGCATAAAAACAAGCCTCTGGTAAAATTGGCATGGAAGAGTCCAGTGCAGTGGATAGCAGCAATCTTGATAATTTCTGATGGAAATGGCAATAAACTATTAATTTTTAGCAGATTTTCCTTTTTTGTCCATAAAAGTCAAACTCACAGAATCACAGAATCATGGAATCACAGAATTGTATAGATTGGAAGGGAACACTGGAGATCATCCAGTCCCACCCTGTGCTAAAGCAGTTCCCTACAGTAGGTTCCACAGGAAAGCGTCCAGGTGCGTTTTGAATATCTCCAGAGAAGGAGACTCCACAGCCTCTCTGGGCAGCCTGTTCCAGTGCTCTGTCCCCTCACAGCAAAAATTTTTCTCATATTCATATGGAACTTCCCATGTTCCAGTTTGTGCCCATTGCCCCCTGTCCTGTTCCTGGGCACCATCAAAAAGAGCCTGGCTCCATCCACTTGACTTTCACCCATAAAATGTTTATAAGCATTGCTAAGATCCCCTCTCAGTCTTCTCTTCTCCAGGCTGAACAGTCCCAGGTCTCTTAGCCTAAAACTCATATGATATGAGCTCATGCAAACCAAAACCAGGAAACAAGTGTTATATGTGGCTGCAGAAACCACACCAGAAAGAGCTGCAGATCCCAAAGCACAAAGTCCCTGTGCTTCCCGCTGCCTTGGGAAGGACACCGAGCTGTGATCAGAAGGCAGAGCTGGGCAGTCCCAACCCTGGAGCACCAAAAGGTATCCACAGGATGCCGTGGAAGCACACCTGCATCAAGCTCCCTCTGCCCTTGGTCTCTGGGCTTAATCTGGAGGCCCTGGTGCTGCTGGCTTTGTCTGCTGTGGCTCCTGGCCCAGCCACAGGCCTGGTTTTGCCTTGCCTGGAAATTAGGTGAAAGGAATGAGTATGGGAGAGGACTGTTGATGCCCCATGGCTGTCAGTGTTCAAGAGGTATTTGAATGGCACCCTCAGTAATACACTTAAACTTTTGGTTAGCTCTGATGTGGTCAGGCAGTTAGACTAAATTATCTTTGTAGATCCCTTCCAACTGAGCTATTCTATTCTATTCTATTCTATTCTATTCTATTCTATTCTATTCCATTCCATTCCATTCCATTCCATTCCATTCCATTCTAGGATCAAGCTCTCTCTTGCCCTGATGTGGATCTTAGGCTGATGTCCACGCCACTGGACTTTCTTCCCTTCTAGAAGAACATGCATAGCTTTAGGGCAATGTAGGATTTGTTAAAAGCCCTTCTGAATGAGGCAGATCTGTTCTCTTTTCTGTTCTGTCTGCTTCTTACAAAGGCTCTAGCCGTGTTCCTTGCCAGTGTTTTTTTTTCCCCTCTTACTACATCATTTAACAAGCATGGAAAAAAAATGTCATTTGTTGCTTTTTAGACACTAGCCAGAAGTGACAATAAATTTAATGCAGAGGTTTGGAATAAAGCAAAAACTATTTCTGAAGAATGACAGCATGTGCAAAGCGTAAAGCTTGAAGCTTAGCAGCTAAATTCTGAACCCATGTGATATTATGCTGCCCTGTGTCATTAACAAGCTGCCAAAATGACAGCAAACTGGATTATCTCCCTCGTAATGTAGTCTGTTCAGCACAAAATAAATGACTGCTGACTTATAACAATGCGCAGCACCATTACAGTGAAACCATGTTGTGACCAGAGGCAATTCGACGTGGAATTACCTTGGGAAATGAAGCTGCAATTAATCTTTTCTAGCTACACATGTTACCCCAGGTTCTTCTTATCCAAATAATCTAATTAAACACTGCATTATTTCCAGTTTTGTACCAGCCTGGCTCCCTTGATGTTGTTGGAATAATACCACTGTTGACTTGGTGAGAGCACAGGAGAGAAGCAAGGCATATTCCTCAGCAGAACCACGTCACCATGGATTTTCTCACTGGAGGAATGTCTCTAATATTCTTTCTGGCCACCATTGTTCAGGAGAAATCTGAAGTTTAATTCTGGTGCTATCAGACTGCAATCCCAGCAGCTTCTGCTATCAACCAAACCAACAGAAATATTTGTGCCATAAGGGGATGGTGATAATTCTTCTGACAGCCACTGTCGGTTGTTTTACAAAGCCTCTGTCTTATATAGAATCATTAAGCCACTGTGTAGAAATGTGGTCTTCCAGCTGATCACAAACCTGAACACAGAAATCCAGCCGAGGTTTTCCAGGACTTAGCAGAATAAGTTTCCTTCTCACACCATCCAAACTTAAAGACCTGTGGATTTAAGGAGCTGTTTGTTCAAGCCTAAGTATAGCACAGCATCTTGCACTTGTCTCTATAGAATTTCATCTCACTTTCCCTGGTCTTTTTTTTTTTTTTTTTTTTTGAAGCTGCCAAGATCATTTTAAATTCCAGTCCTCACCCTGAGATGGATTGCAAGGCTCCCAGAGGGCTCCCAGCTTTACGTCTCCCACAGATCAACCAAATGCTGCCTCTGTGCATCCTGGACATTGCTGCCAAAGACACTGAGTGGCATCAGTCAAGGCAACCTCTGCTGCTCCCCACCCAGAACACCTCTCCACCTTGGCAATGAGCTGCAGATGACTGTGCCATTGAGCTGCCCCTTCAAAGCCACATTTGCCCAGGTGTGAAAGTGCCATATGTGGTGGCACCAGAAATGCAGTGGACTACTGGCAGGCCTGAGGGAGGGTTTCGGCTGTGGGTGCTGACAGGACCTTGCAGAGCACCTCAGTGGGCACTTACTGGGCTCCATTTCTTACACTCACCTGGGATGACCAGATGGCATGGAGCAGAGGGATGGATGGCATTTGTACCTCAAGCAGTGCCTCTGCCTTGTGTTGGACCCGTATCTGTTCTCTTGGAAGCTCCAGAAATGTTGAGACTCACTCTTGCCACCACAGGGACAGGCACATAAACAGCTTCCCCAAAGACAACAACTGACTGTGGTTGCTCTACCTTTCCAGGAGAATGAAGGCAGTGTTTTGTATGGGAGCCAGGTGTGTAACACCAGGCAGGCCCAGGCAAGCAGACCAGGTTCTACGGTCGCTATCTTTTTGGCCCTTTCACGGAGATTGAGCTCACATGCACGTGGGCTGCCTGTCACAGCATCAGCCAGGCCATAGATGCCTCCAGATTTGGGAGGTGCAGGCTGCTGCCCGCTGAGCACGCTGGTACTGGTTTCTGGTTTTGCTGCAGATTCCTGTGGGATGAGGAGGCAAATTGTTCAGCCTCCCTTCTCCTTGGCTCTCTGTTTGTAAAACAAAGCCCATAGTATTTTGCACATCCCTTTCATCCTTCATATGGCTAGGTGACCAAGCCAAGCTCCAGCCTTCCTGCTGCCACAGCTGCTCCCATGGGCCTCAACCTGGGGACAAGCATCCCTGATGGAAACCAGATATTGTGACAAGTCACCTCTGCTGTTTGTGCTGTGGATATGAAACTCCATTTGTATCTCTTGGCTCTCACAGGGACAGCATAAAAAGTTCAGGAGGAACACGGAGGAAATAGTAGGTTGAAATTTTAGTTCTCTGCAAGGTAATGCTAAACTGCCTCCAGCCCGGCCTACTCCTGTAATCTGCTGCTACAAAAGCATCACGTGTCAGAGCTGATGTGATCTGAGAGGGGATCAGGAGCCCAGGGTCAGCCAGAGGTGCTCTCCCTGCCTCTGTTCTTGTTGTAGAGCACCTGGCTACAGAAGAAAATACTTCAGCCCCAGCCCTTTATCTTTTTAATTGAGATCTGGAATAAAAACCCCAAAGAAACTCTTGGATGGTCCAGATTAAGCTCTCTGATGTGCTTATTTGAACTAAAAATCCTGGAGGATTAGAGTTTGTGTGTGAATGGGGCCTGGACCTACAGCAGTTTGTGATGGGGGCACTAATAAAACACAGAAGCCCAGATTTTCAGAAGCAGTTAGGTGTTTTACTCAGAATTGATAGTAGGAATCCTAGATCTCTGCGAGTAGCAGCATCTGTGCCATAATTCTGGGTGGTAATAAAAACTATTTTCTCAAAAGGGCACTGCTCTGCTAAAACTTCACCAAGATATCACTGGAAATGTTACAGTTTGATGCGCTGAATTTAAAGGTGAACATTCAGCATTCATTTTACATCATCATACTTTGCCAACATTTGAGCGCTTGCTGTGCATGAGCATGTACCTGAGTTTTAGGCAGAGGAACAGTCCTGTTCAGACTGAGGCTGCTGAGGCAGCACCTGAATTCATGGAAATGCCTTCCACTCTCTTCAGTTCTTTAGCAGAGCTTCATTCACACCAGTGACGAAGAAGATGTTTTTACTATTGCACATCTGTGCTTGATGTTTTGGATATTTTTCTTAGCACAAGCCATCACCAGAAGGACATGTGCCTGCTTGTGTGTGTGTGCAGGGCAGTTTTGCCTAAATAGTTGCCATGCTGCCTTGATGTTGTTACAGAGAATGATTTATTGCTGCAGCTCAGAATTCTAAAGAACTTAATGACAGAATTAAAATGCAGAAAGTCTCCACTCTGGCATCCAGATTCAGTTCTGGGCTAATTTAAATATTCTCCATGCACATTCCACACCCAAGCTATTGTCCATCTCTTTCTCCTGCTTAGCTCCCATCAGTCACCAGAGAAATGCATGTTATTCACTGAAGTAGGACCCACATCTTCTCCATGTCAGGTGCTGGTTTGATGACAGGCAGCTGGGATACCTCCTGGAGACTGCAACACACCTGAACAGCTGAAAGGCTGAGCTACTGGAGTCTGAGCTATGGATTTGAGGTGTTCTAGGTAAAATGCCAGAGACTTACATCCTCTGTAAACTGAGAAGCAATGGGAGATCTGGATTACACAGACATGCACACATGCACACAAACAGGTTGGTGATAGCAGAACATGCCCTGGTCAACACAGGGTCTGGAATAGCTGCACCACTTTGAAATGACCATGACAGAAGGAGCTGTGCTGGGAAAAGCATCCCCTAGAAAATAGCTGCTGAGGGCCAGAATGGACATTGATTCCCTTTTGATACCAGGAGGCTGGAGAATTGCATAATGGGGCATACTGAAGAGTTTCTGAAGAGGAAGTGAGTCAAAGTTTGTTATTTCCAGTGTAGCCAGGACTGTGTTTTCTGCCATGGGGAGGGGAGTGATTTACCCAGCATACTTGTGCTACAGGAATCACAGCCAGGAGCTGGAGCAAATGTCTCGATTGTGACATCCTGGCAAGAAGCTTGTTCTAACAAGTAACTATTTTGAGAAGAGGAATTAAAAAAAAAAAAAAAACAAGAACAAAAGTTGGCAAGAAGTGCAGCAAGGGCTGCACTTCAGGCAGATGCTCACCTCTGCTCCCTGGGCCTTGCAAACCTGACCATACCAGCCAGGCTCCTGCTCCCTCCACTGTGCCGAGCCAACTCCTGTCCATGCCAAGGCACTCCTGAGCACCCACAGTCTTTCTTAACTCTGCTCCTTTCTTCTCCACACCGTCTGAGCCTTGGTTCCCTTCCAGTCATCCAGCAGTTTCTTCTGCCTCCTTTGCCCCCTGATGCTCCCAGACTTGTGGAGGGGCATCACACTGTGTCCTTCAGGCAACAGCCTGTCTGTTGCTACCCGTGATATCTCAAATATTCATGTAGGACTTAACTTGCCTCTCCATTGGCCATTTACATCTGGGCAAAGGAAACACAAAGTGGCTGTGATATGCAATCAAACGTGAGCAGCTGTAAATTGACAAGGCCCATTTGTCATCGCTATTAATCCCACGAGTCACACTGCCTCCAGATATTTCCCGTGTCACTGCTATTTTCATTTCTTCACAAATAAGGGCCATGGACTTGGGTTTGCTCCTGCTCACATCAGGACTGAGACAAGCCTCTGGCAGGCAGAGTTACCCAAACCTGCCTGGGCACCGTGCATGAATCATGCCCTAGATTTGCAGTGTTTTGCAAGTATGAATGTATGTTGTTAATAGGGTACTAAGCAGCATCAGTAACTAATATGATATTAACAAGGTCTTACAGACTGGCCAAGAAAACAGACCATCTATTATCTTGAATTTTTCAGAAAGATTGGACTCTGGCTTCAGTGCTGGCTCGCTCTATCTCTTTTTTTTTTTCGCTTTCTCTTTCAACTTACTCAATGCTATCTAACATCAAAGGAAACACTTGCTGGCATTATCCTGAATAAGATCCCTGCAGCTGAGGCAGAGTGGACAGCAGGCAGCACAAAGTGTAAATGTGGGAGCCACCAAGACCTTTGACATTAGCCTGGGGTCTGTTAAGTCACCTACTTACAGGCATGGCAAAATGTGTTGTAGTAAATGCTTCATAGCTCTCCATTGCTCTCCACTGGTAACTGATGGCAAAATAATTAATGTTTGTGGTATGGGAAGGCTTTTAAAAAATGAACTGGCAGGATTGGTAAGCACGGGTGAAAGTCTACTGGCAAAAGCTGACCTTTCTCCCAGGATCTTATGGTACGGTTTAAATTGAGATCTGTCCTAATTAACATTTGCTTGAAGATCCCTAGACGGCAGAGTACAAATGGGAAGACAGAGAAAATCAGGGTAATTGTTCCCTCGTACAATGGGCTTCAGACGGAGCAAGCCATGCACACACTGAATGGCGTTGACCCGGAGCCCTTATCTAGCGCTAACACTGCACAGCACAGCGCTGACTAAGAAAGGTTTCTGAGACGTGGGCATGGAGTGCTTGGTGAGACAATGTGGAGGAGGGTGCCAGGACATGCCTCAGTTGTACCAGCGGTGCTGAGTCACAGAAAGGAAGGGCAGAGCATTAGGGACTTGTGTTTGTAGTCCTGTGGTTGTGTTCGCTTGCCCAAGTGGTATTTTTCCTTCCTCAGACACAAGTGACCTCTTGCCAGACACTGACCATGGGGAGAAAAACATGTCAAAGGGGGAACCTGAAAAGGAAGAAAGAATATTTCTCTTCCATGCTGTATACCCTTTTTGAAGAGAGACTTCAGGAACCTGGTTTCAAAAAAGACACACCATTTAGTCCCCAGGCTCAAATTTTTCTGATGGAAACCAGCTATCTGTCCCTCATAGCTAAAAGGATTTTCCTTCCTCGCCATAAGGATTTAATGAGCCTTTAGATGTTTGTAGTCAGTAGAAAATAACTGTATAGAACCAGCAGTTTTCTGGCAAAATATTTTATTTCAGTTAAGAATTCTGTGCTTTTGACAGAAATTGGGGGGAAGCAGCTGCGCCGTCTGGTCCCAGCTCTGCTGTGTTCAACACCAACTCCGACCGTGGCCTTCACAGCACCCGGCAGCATTCCCCAGGGATGCACGCAGCCATTCAGCCCAGAAGCTGCCCTACTCTCTCATCCCTCTGGGAGCTCAGCAGCCTGGTGGTTTTACCACTTTCCTTCCAGGGAATGAGGAGCTCTCTGCATAGGGGGAGTGTATGAGAAACTAAACCCCAGGCGGCTACCATCATTCAGTGTGCAGTGAGGCGAGAAATGCTCTTATGCACCATACTTCAGTGCGAGGCCTTTCCCAAGCCCCTTCTCCAAGCCCCCTGTGTTGTGCTCCCCGGGCAGGAGCCACCCTTCTGCTCCCCAGAGGTGTGGAGGCTGCTGCTGCCCAGCAACCACTCCAGCACACCCCGGAAGCTCTCTCAAAGGGCCATCCCCTGGTTGGCTCTGCTCCCATGTGTACCTCGCATAACTCCACGCAGTCATGGATAGCTCTCCAAACAGAGCAGCCCTCAGGGTTGGATTTGGCATTGAGCCTCTGACATGTTGCACAACCTCAGAATTTTTGATTTTCAGATTTTTTCTGATTCCCAAGTTCTCCCATCAGGTCATTCTCATGGTGTTTCACACTGGCACCAGTGTGGCCTCCTACATATTGAAGGCCATAGACTGATGCCTGGTTTCTCCTGGGCCCAATAATTCCTACTTGTCTTCCTTCCAGAAAGACATCCAATGTTTGATTAGGGAACGTTCAAAGGTGAAAACTTCATAGCTTCCAGGGTAACTTGCTTCAGTGGCTATTTACCTTGACTATTAAAGCTGCTACCTTTAATTTTTTTTGTTGAGCTTGCCTGACATTGATTTCCAGACACACATTTTGTTGTGTCTTTAGTTGACTTCATACCTAGTGTTTTCTCCAGTCTCCTCCTTGAATTTTCTGTTGATGTACTGACATTGAATGCCTTAAGCATCTGCCTGATGCCAGTTTTTCAGACACCATGTCATTCTTCTTCCTGCACCCATTTTGAAATTTTCAAGCTTCTTTTGAAGGTGGACACACTACACCCCAGTGCAGTGATCCAGTGGCAAGAGGAAGACACAGGAAAATGAAGCATCTTTACCTTTGTGATAAAGCTAAACCCGCTAAGATAACTTGTAGCTCCTTCGTGACATTTGCTTTTGGTCTTGGCCTCACCCAAAGCTTTCTTAAGGAAGCCGAAACAGAGGAAGATGATGCCTTTGCAATTAATGTGAAATCTCCTGAAGTCCTGGTCACTAAGATCCTATATTTGAGCTCACACTTGGCCCTTCAGGCAGGTCAATCATAGCATTCAAGGAAAGAATTTGGACCTGAGGGAGTAACTGTATACTCCTAGTGCAAGAAATATACACAGTAATTACGTGCTCCTGAAGTGTACAATACTTAGTAATTATATGCAGCAGACCCCAAAATATCATTTAACACGCGTGCTGTTTTTAAGGCAAAAATAATCATGAATTTACTTTGTGATTATATGGTCTCTACCACATTCACTTTCTGCCAGTATTTGATACTTACTATGTCATTAAATGTTTGGCAATTGCTTTGGATGCAAAGACTGCTTGGAAAGTTGTTCCCTGCAAAATGGAGCATTATTTAAAAAACATTAGCCTTTTGCACTATAGTGTTTTTCCTAGGGGAGAATATACAAGTCTCACAGTTTGATTTTAGTCTACATTGTTCTGGAGACGTTTCATGTTCCTGTTGATCTGAGAAAGCATAATGATGCTACTTTCAGCTCCTCCTGGCTTTCATCGCTGTTTCTCTCCATCCATTTTCCTCTCCGAGTCCTTCCCTCTCAGGCCAGAAATAATAATTGAAAGCTGATTGTAATTTTGAGCCAACAATATCACTGCTCCTCATGAAACCAATGGATGTGGCAAAATTCCCATTGACTTCAATAGTCAAAGTTCTGTTTTAAGGATCCTTGCTGTGCAGGTGGTGTAACTCCGCTGAAGTTAATGGTGTTGCACGGGAAATGCTTGGGTGCAACAGCAGCAGAATCCATCCCAGCAGGAGGAGGGTCTCTTCCAATTTCTGCTGACCCAGGTATATCTGCACATGCATGCACATACACCAGTGCACAGCTCAGAGCCCACAAGCTCTCTTTTGCTTTGCCAGCACTTTAAGTTATTTTGTTCGATTGCTGGGCTCCAGCATAGAAACACAAATCAGCCTGACCTGGCATGAGTGCAAATTAAAGAAAAGGTGGCCTGAAAGGAACAAAGAGGCAGCTTTATTTAGCATACTGTATATCAAGGCCTATAGAGCTTTAACTGGAAGACTGCTATGGCTCCCACCACATGTACTAAATTCCTACTTAGCTCTTCTGCTTTTGCTTGAGTTTTCTATTTATTCCAAAGAGCACTGAAAATATTTTGGTGGTGATTCATAATAATGTGACACCAGTTAAGTTATAAGACTGGAATTCACTCGTTTTCAGACGACCAACAGAATGGCTGTACATTATTGCATTGTCCAAGTAAGGCTCATAGGGAGACCATGGGAGAGCACGGACCCCATGCTGGCTGCCTACACAGGGGACAATTTCATCCCATTCTTTTGCAGATCTTTGCCAGCATGGCAATCTTCAGGACAAACTGTACCAAACAGCAACGTATGTGTGGAAGACACAACTGCCCTTAGTTCCCCTTGGGCATGGTATCCATCCCCAAGTCTGCAAACAGACTCTGTCCGTTTCTAACGACTCCCATCACATCTTGCTTTCAGATCTGGTGAGAACAATGAGCAGTTCCTGGAAGTAAAAACTAAACAGCAGAGGAGCAGCTTAAGTGGAAAATGAAGAAATGAACGCAGTACCTTAACCACAGAACTACTTGCTGACTGGTGGGTGCAAACAGGTGATTTTAATAGCTTCAGTGTTCGACCACGTGTGATAGTTCAAACACTAAATGTCAGACTGAAAACATTTTGTGGACTGGATTCTTTAATAATAATAAAGTATTTCTCCTCTGAAAGCTAGACGCTTTCTTTAGCTATTTTCCTTTTGAGGAAAACCAACCATTTTCAGATGTTTTCCAGTTGATGGATTACTACACCGCCTGTCTTAGGAAATGGGTGCATCCCGCCCGTCTTACTGGCCCGTGTATACTTGTGCCAGAGGAGTTACTTTTAAAATAACTCTTTCTATTAAAAATATCTCTTGATTACATGGCAATGCAAAGATGCTTAAACAGCCCAAAGTAACTACTCACTTTTGTCTGGGTCCATGCAATACCATGAACTGCTTTCACTGGAACTTGATTTTTGATAGCTCAGGACAAGCACTTTTCTTGGGAACACCATGCAGCCACAGAACTAATGCTCTCAAATGTTTGTTACCAGCTGAGACCCTTTTGGGCACCCGTATGTTTTAGTATTACTAAAAATACTATGTGAGCATTGGGTTTCGTCCTTTCCCCGCTCATAACATCCTGATTCTCTCTGCTCTCCCACTGAGATCAAAGTCTACCCCTTGTTAGCTAGCGAGAAGCTCCAGAAAGCATCACTGCAAGCTCAGCCAGCAGCAAAGCCAACAGATCTGCTCTGAAAATAGAAGCTGCAAAAAAGAGACAGGCAATGACTCACGGCTCAGCTCTGCTCTTGTTTATAGTGGCACAAAACAAGAGTAACTCCCTTGAAATTGGTGAAGTTAACACCCTTTTAAGTAGCCACGCTTCTTGAGCAATCTTAAATCAGCCAACACTGGTCAGCATGATTCAGCTTTGATATTGGATTGAATCAGCTGGCTTACAACCCAGTGTGCGGCTCGATGCATCCAGATCAATTATGAGTAATGAGTTCAACTGAGCAGAAGCGTAGTGGTGACAATTAGTGCCACGGTTAGGGTGACATGGACTCTGCACAATGCAGCCCAACCTGCCCCAGAACGAAGCCCCCCTGCAGGCAGTGAGAGGATGTCTGTGTAAATCAGGTGGTTCAGAGCGGGAAGGGAGATTGACCAGGGATGAGTGAGCAGTTTGTTGTATTTCTTACAGTTCCTTGCCATTACACAACACAACTTTTACAGCTCACCTATTGAGACTTGCTCAGCAGGGGGGGGCTTGCTGAGCACAGGGTGGGTGGAGGGTTTTCCTCGCTTGTGTGTTTTCCTAAGAAAAGTGAGAAGTTTCTCATTAAGAATTTATGGGAAATGCAATTATAATAAAGATGTTTCCATTTTAGTGAAAAAATTCACTAGGGGAAAAAAATGTTTCTCAGCCATTTGTACTGTGTGCTCTTAGTTCTCAAGAAGAGAAAAGCAAGGTGCCTGAGGTCCTGTGGGAAGTCCCAGAAGAGGACTGCATAGCATATGCAAAACAACTCTTAAAAAGTTTGGCAAACAGACCTAGGGCAATTAGAAGCACGTAAAAAGCTCTAAACAATGCGCAAATTACTGAGCTATCCACTGTCATTTGCAGTGTAAAGGCTGATGGAGGTATTATTCAGGAGCGTATGGTGCTCTGGCCAGACCCCCCACTTAGATATCTGGGCCACCTCCTAGCAAGCAAGAGAAGTTATCAGACATTGTTGATTGTCCACTGAGAAGTGGAAATGAAAACATCTGCTATTCTTCACGGCAGCATTACAGCTCAGCTATGCAATTCACCTAGCTAACTTCCATGCAGATGAAGTGGTGTGCCAGCATTCCCAATATTATAAATCAAGGTTACAACCTGAAATGCTGTTAGAGACGCTATAAATAAAGATAAGTATATGTGGGGTGGGGGGCAAACTAATAAAAAAGATCCCACATCTGTGGGGATTTGTGCTGTTGCTCAAACAAAGGGATGGGATTCAACAAGCACAGCTGTTCCTTTCCTGTTGTTGCCTCCGCCCATGCATTTTAAACAGTATTCATATTTAATTGAGCCTTCTCAATGATGTTTTCCCAAGCGCTTTTGGAAGGCCTGTTTGCTTCATTTTTCCCTGGCATCTTTATCTTCCAGCTGCTAATTTCCTCGCTACTGAGGTCTCCATCACTCACAGGGGGTCTAGATCTCACTGCTCCTGCTTTCAGTAGATTTTAATGCTAATGTGGCGGGATACCATGTAAGGAGATAGGATGGAGGAGAAAAGGTAGCTTTTAAAAAGTAGTTAGAGTCAGATCATGACTTTAAAGATGTATCCAGAAGAAGTCAATATCTTGAGTTTGTCCCCATTTTAGCAGCAGCAAGCAGCATGTGAGTGCTATGCTGTGCCTGCATCCAGACTTCCTTTTGGACCCATCTGCACAGTAATCTGCTGCCAGCAGAAGACTGAAACCTATGGCCCTCCCTGCATTTGGCTTTTGCATCATGGAGCTGAAGCCTTGAGAAGAAGGACAAGTGGGCCTACACAGCAGCACACAGAGTGAAGCGAGGACGCTGGAGATGGAGTCTTGGTGTTGGTCCCAGACGTGGGGACAGAACAGCAGCTCACAATCCCCAGGGGGTCCCTCGGTATGTCTTTGGAATGGAGGGGCGACCCTCACCTGAGGCTGGACTAAGTCACATGGAGGTGCTCTGATGTCTCCCTGGAGCTACAGTGGGGTGGAAAACATCTCAGGGAATTAAGTCCCAACGTGTCTGCACAACTTTGACAACTTCCATAGCATGCGCCTTTCAGCTGGACGCTAAGCCTCACTGCTGAGCCCCTGTAAAGCCCCAGAGGGTGCATGAAAGGCAAAGGAGGCCTATGATGCCTTGGCAAATGATGCTGCTCAGAGGGCCCTGGCTCGGGGCAGTTGCACAACACCAGCAATCACACATCGAGTGTAATAGTTTGGATATTAGGATAAACTTCTTCTCCAAAAGAGTGGGCACAGGCTGCCCAGGGAGGTGGTGGAGTCACCGTCCCTGGAGGTGCTCGAGAAACGTGTGAATGTGGTACTAAGGGACTTGGTTTCGTGGTTCAGTGGGCAGTATTGGTGGTAAGTGGATGGCTGGACTAGATAATCTTAGAGGTCTTTTCCAACCTTAATGATTGTATGATTCTATTCTATGATAATATTAGACTAGGTAAGCTTAGGAGAGGGTCTAGTTCTCCTGAGACGTGCAATGTCTTTGTTAAAATGAAATTTTGCTCAGCAAACTGCAGTTTCGGGACCTGTGCTGGAATGACTGAATAAATTCAAACTTTTAATTTAAAGGAACAGTTGAAAGGAATTAAATGCCAGATACAGACATATATATGAGAAGATAACAGGCATTTTTTATGTCTTTAGTCTTCTTTATGGCTCTTTCCATCAGTTTTAAAATGGCAATCATCTCCTTGAAATTCAGCAGTGTTAGAGAGCATTATTGGGCTGAGGCTAAATGGTAGGATATAATTTTAGAGTGGACAGAGACATGAAGCAGGGGTAAGGAGCTATCCGATCTGCTCTGCTTTGTATATTTCTGTTAGTCAACGGAGGTGGCTGACACTGATCAGAGGTAAGGGAAACATTTTAAAGATGTACAAAGTGTATTAAAATAGAGATGCATGTATGCTAGAGGTTATATAATCAAGAAAAGTGTTTGCTGAAATATATGGTTAGCTTAGGTGTAATTGTTGTGGCCCGTGTTATGCTGTGCTTGCAATACCATTACAATCCATGTAGTTGCCTTCTCAAGGGAAACTTGAGAAGGAATTTAACGCTATCTGGGTGAACATGGGAAAAGGATTTGCCCTCCTGAGATGGATATTTTTTGTTACTGAGGACTGAACTGCAGTGTCCCTGACATTTATTTAATTTTGAAGTGCCTCATACTGGGAAAGTGCAAGCACAGAGAAAACTACCCGGTAGATATTGTATATGTCTGCAGAAGAGGGCTCTTTCTCATTTTGATGAAGTAAAAAACTAAAACCATCTCATAATCCCCAAATGGGATTGCATCTTTAATCTAATTATGCACAAGGCTCTGGAAAATCCTGAGAGCTTTCTGTTATGCTGTTTGACTTCATCACTTCAAGGCTGTGATACCACGGATCTGATTCAGCAAAACACTAAAGCATACACTCAGCCCAAGCTCTTGGAGGACCTGTTTCTTGTTTGCCAAAACTCGCAGCCACTTAACAGAATTTTAATCATGTACTTAAGTCCCTTCAACTTCATTGAAGCATACTTAAACATGCTACTTAAAGATATTGTTTAATGAGAGTATACAGAATTAAAATATCATACATGCAAGCTGATTTCTCTCAGGTTAGCACTGCTATCTCCTTTTCATGTAGCCCAGCTTGTTAGATCTATTTGTTCATATTAATTTTAAATTCAGAGCTGCATGTAGGAACTCCACAGTTGAATTCTCCATTCTGTTTGATTGGTTTTCTCTGTAGACGCGGGGGTTCCAGGCTCTTTTGGGAAGTGCTGTGCTGCAAAGGATTTAGCACAACACTGAAGTGAAAGCAGGGCTACGAATCAGATTCACTGCATGTGACAGAAGCAGATGAGTAAGCTAAGCTCTGTTTCGGTGTTCTTGGGCAAGATTCTTGCATCAGTTACTTATCTTTGGCTCTAATCTTGCAAGCCGTGTGTCAGCAAATAATCTTCATCCTCTCAAATATATCCTTGAAGTCAGTGGAAGCAACTGCAGAAAGTTTGCAGGGATAAATCATTACATAAGATGAACAAGCAGTAGAAACCCAATCAAAAGGAGATCGTGTACATCTGCCACTGAAGTCAGCAGCAATTTACATCCAGCTCCAGCAGAAGCAGACTCAGTGCCAGAGGAGGGGCTCTGCCCTCTGCGCCGTATATACAAGCAGGCAGAAAGATTGCTTTTCTCAGGCTATTGTGACATGAAATAAATGAGCTTGGGCAAGGCCATTTACAAATCCTCTTCTCTGCAATCTCTTTTACAAGGCTGGATAATTATATGGGAATTAATTCTCAGCCTGAATTTTCTCATATAAGACAAAGAACATAGGCAAAGCAGAGAACAATAAAACTGACTTTGAATGAACAATTATTAAGCGTTTCAGCACTCTCGTTAATCTGCAAAGTCCTTACAGGCAGACTCCGTGGGGAAAAGGTTCCTGGAGACAGCAGAAGATGGTGGAGCCGTGGCAGCTTGCTGTAAATCTCAATGTGTATCATGTTCTCGCAGTGCTGGCCGGTGGCTATGCGGACTGACTCAGGGCTTTGTTCTCCATGCCAACTCCATCCCTGCATTTTCTTCTGGAAAAAAGAAGGAGTCATAAAATTTCAATTGGCCTGAATAAAAGAGATAACAAAAGAAATGGAAACAGAGTAAGACTGTTATTGCCAAGTTTTGAATGTATTAACACAATAGCACCTGAAAAATACAAGGAAGAAGTTTGGCTTTGCCAGAAAACAAGGGTTTTTTTTTTACTGTAAAACTGTTGTGTTACATCTGTGAGAAGAGTCCAGGCTGCACAGCCTATGTGTAAAAGTATCTCCCAGTAGTCTTTACCCTTAGTGGAGGACTCTATACTAATTTCTTCCTGACAAAAATGCACAGCTTGATTCCTAAAGCTGTAGGATAATGTGCCAGCTGCTGGAAGATCTGGCAACTGTGATGAAGCAGGAGGGATTTTGGCACTGCACCATGCCCCACAGGAGAGCAATTCCACCCTGCAGCTTGGCAAGAGGGAGTTACTAAGAGGTATTCTTTCTCAGAACACACTTAAGGGAAAGGCCATTCTAGAGGATGTAAAGACAAGTGGTAAAACTCTACTGACTTCAATAAACTGTGTTGACAGAGGCATTGGTCTCAGTACCAAAATGAAAAGAAGATTAATCTAGCTTTGGTGATGCTAATGCACTGAGGAATCAATTCGTACAAAGGATCTGAGGAAAGCCCTAAACATCTCAGTATACCAAACTGTTGTCAGAAGGTTCTTTTAGAAAAGACCAAGACACCCTGGAAACCAGCAGCTTTTTATGCATAGATGTACACAGACAGAGGTCACCCAGAGGGAGATAAATATTACTTTTTCTCCTTGCTTTGAAGAGTTTTACCCTTGAGCAGAGCTGATCAAGAATACCAAAAAACATCTGTAAGAAGAAATGTGGCTAAACAGAGCACTGTCATCAAGGACACACCAATTCTACGCCCATCATCTTAGCTAGAATTCACCTTAAAACTAATTCCAGGTATTTTGAGTCATTTTTTTCCAAAACATCCATATAGAGTGTTTTGTTTCCCTATGCTTCATCCATAGGCAAAAGAAAGTGGATGATCCAGCTTATCTCTTCTCCATGTGCAGCCTCAGTTGAGGCAGCCCATCAGTGAAGGGACTTAAGCCCTGCAAGTTGGGTCAGGGCTGTTTCCCTGCCTTGCCTTCCTCAAAAAAAATCCACTCTTGAACCCACTCTTTCTTTGATTTTTCTACTTAATTATGGAGTCCTTTGTATGTTTGTTTACATAGAGGTGAAAGAGGGCCTAAAACACCAGACAATGGGAACAAACAAATAGAGGTTTCTGCATGCAGAAGGTATGGAAAACACCGGTTATTGTTTTCATGAAAATTATTGGGAGAGGTGAGGCAAATTTCTACTAAGTTGAATTTTGAGTATATTTAGTGTATATTTCCACTTTTTTCCCCTCAGAAAATGCCATTTTTCTGACAGTCAGCTTTTCTAGGGAAAAAACAAACAGCCTATAAAGCTGGAGTGAAAAGGCAGTTTGAAATCAACCATGTGGTGTACTTCTGGGCAGCAAATTCAGACCTGCTAGAATGTTTTTCCTCTCCAAGACTTATGCTTTGGCTGGTGGTGGGGAAGGATGCAGACATCCTTGGGAAGAGTTTCCTCAGACAAGACGAGCTATCCCTTCAGGGGCAGCAGGAGGACTGTGGAGACAGAAGCCCAATTTCTCCTTCATTATCATAGAATCATAGAATGGTTCAGGTTGGAAAGGACCTTAGAGATCATCTTGTTCCAACCCCCTGCCATGGGCAAGGACACCTCCTACTAGACCAGGTTGCTCAGAGCCCCATCCAGCCTGGCCTGGAACAATTCCAGGGAGGGGGCATCCACAGCTTCTCTGGGCAACCTGTTCCAGTGTCTCACCACCATCCCTGTTCTGCCTCTGGCTTCCTGGGGCCATCAGCCACCTGAGGGACCTGTGAGAAGTGCCAGTCTGGTGGAAGCTGCCGGCACTGGCCAGGCCTGCAGATCAAACGTATGAGGCCTGCAGTGATGAGCGGCTTTTGGGCAGAGCTACCAGCCAAACAGCATTCATGAAGTGCTCAGTAAAGCAACGAGTAATCTTTCTGATTTTGAAAAAGGGAGGTTTTTCATGAGATAGAGGTCTCAGGGCAAACTCCATAAACACCAGCAGAGCACCAGGTCAACCCTGCATGGTATTGGGGCACCTGATGGAGACCTCACACTGCAGTGAGCATCTGACAGAAGAACCACCGAACTCCCCCTTCTCACCTTGTCCTTCCGCGGTGGCAGAAAAGGCCCCAGGGGCCATGCATTTTCTTTCCAGGCGCTGCCACCATGGACTAGAGGTGACACTCGCTTGGGGCACTGGCCGAGGCCTTGTGCAGGGCACCCGGCCTTGCTCCAAACAGCCGGTGCCCATTGGCACTGTGGCAGAGTACCTCATTTAACCTTGGTGAGGGAAACACCAGCGCTTTCCCCTCTCAACATTTGTTTTCAGTTGCTAATCCAGGAAACACACGTCCTTTCTATTTGCTTAGAAAAGAATGAATCATAACCGCGTTTCTGCTCGGCTCCTTCCCCCTCCCCGGCCCTCTCCTCGCTTGCCCCCCCCCACCTCGCTATTAAAATGGAAACCCCTGTGTTACAGGCATTGCTGGGCTGCTAGAGCACTTAAGCAGCACACTGCGAGCTGCAGCCATTTACTATGTGCGATTGTTTCTGTGAGACCTAATAATTCTACCATTGTTATTATAACACTGTGCACTAATACAAATGAGCTTGTAAATAGGGGTCCAACTAAAATAAAACCATTATAATCACAGCCCAGGCTGTAAATCACAGACTGGTGTGTTCTGCTGTGGTTTGACCAAGAGCCAGGCAATAGTCAAATAATCAAACTGCAGATGTTGGGATAGCAAATCTGCTTAAATTTAAACAGTGGCAAAGGTCCAAGCAACAGGGGGGGCAGAAAAGAGTCCTTTGCAGAATGTAGGAATTCTCCCCTCCCCTTGTTAACTGTGTCTATAAAGCAACCAGACATCTTACCCGATAATCACACTGTTTCTCAGCAGCATGCTCGCACCAGTGCCAGCTCGCAGGCGCAGGAGCCATGTGAAGTGTTTGCAGTGTTCATTAGCACCAGCTGCCCAGCCTGCGGTGCTGTCTCCACCGCTGTCCCCACAGCCACCACCAGAGGTGAGCTCAAGTTCTGAGGGAGAAGCCCAGGTGTACCCAGCACTGTCCTGTACTTCACTGCAGTTGCCTCAAAACTCAACAATACAGAGGAAGGACTTGGCCCTCTATGATTTCTTGAGTTTGTTCCTACAACTGACCTTACCCCCACCTCCATTTCATGCTTAAACAACCCTGTTTCTCCGTGGTGCTGCATAGAACACAAATGCAATTTGGCTTCTTGCTCAGGGGGTCTTGCGATGGGCACTACCACCACGCATCAGGCCAAGTGCTCATGTCCCTACCTCAGAGCACCCTCTCAGAGAGACCTGCCTCCCTGCAAGGGGACAAGCCAGCGCTGCAGAGGAATTCAGAGGAGAGGTTTGCTCAATGTCTAGCTTTTGCCATCATGCTCTACTGGCTGTTTCCATAGCTGTGGTAGATGTGGTGTGCTTGCTTCTCCTCCTAGCCAGAAATCAGGATCAGTGTCAGCAGTGTACAAATGCAGGCAGTGTTCTCATTTGGAGAGTCCACGAGCGTTGGTGGTTGCCCTGTGATATTTGAAATGATGTTATAAGCTTCTTTAGGAAAAGCGTGTGGTCATTCATTTCTCTGACAGCCTGAGGCAAACAAATTGGATGGGTCCTGTTGCTCACCACGTTGCCACATGTGGTCACAGGAGGGCTGTTAAATGCGAGAACCTTCTTGATGTAGCTTTAACTTACCATGAAGGAATTTTTTTATACTAATTTTTTAATGTAATATTTAAGCGGCTGCTGGGCAACAAGTCATAAGGACGATCAATCACATAAACAGATGCCATGTAGATACTTCTCTTGAGCAAGTAGCTCAAGAAATCATTGAGGGGATAAAGCAGCAGTGTCTCTGAGGGAAAGTCAGCAAAATGAGCTTGCCAGCTTTGGCTGAGGGCTGGGCGGGATACAAAACAGTCATCCTCCTGAAGCTGCTGCTTCTCTGTGGCACTGACATAGCAGCTGAGAACAGTAATGTTATTTCCCTACAACCTTGTGACTAGATTCCACTAACAGGACAATTTGCCCTTCCTGCTCAGGAAATATTTGCTGTTAAAATGACTCTAAGGCAACATGAACCAAGCATGTTCTAGCCCAGAACTGCAGGGACCCCAGGAGAGGGGACTGGTTATGAAAAGCTCATTCACCGATTGAAAACCTTTTCCCTTAAATTCCTTCATCACCAAACTTGGACGAACATCCTCTGCCCTCTTTTTTTCCACTCTTGGGTCTTTTTAAAGGACAGGGTAGCTCCTGGAGGTGGAGAACTTTTTCTGCCTGAGTCTCCCTTCTTGAGGAAATAAATGTTAGAAGCAGAAAAATGTGCCGTTCTGAGTACACACTGCAAAATTAACACCTTGGCATGCACCCCTTGTGTGTCCATTTTGCTGGGTCCAAATTTCCACAGGTTTTCCTGCTCTTTTTGTCAAGGCCACCATTATTAAGAAACGCTATTCTTTTCACCTCAGACTTACAGTAAGTTCGCTGCTCAGAGGAAGCCTGCAGAGAAAGCTTGGTTTCCTTTGATGCATTCCTAAGAGTCCTGGGGAGAGGAATCGTTCTGGTGTATGAATCAGCCTGGCTTCCTCTGCTTGTCACAAAAACAGCACAACCTTGCACTGCCGATACATGCCACGGCTCACAGGATGTGGTTCATCTCTTCTGCTGCTGCTGCTGCTCCGCAGAGATCTGCTTCACAATGTGTTCAGTAAGCAGATTAAAATCAATGCTGGAGGTTGTTGTGACCATTAAGCATTAAATAAACTCCAGCATTGTGCCATAATTCCTCATGAATGATTAGATCATTCTGCTGGGAGTGCTACCATTCTACATAAGGCAAATGTCACTGGTTGCCTCGTAAATTTAGCGTACAAGTACTAAACTTATTCGGTCTGATTCACTGCTGTCTAACTTCAGTTTATCCTAGTATGAGGCAAAGGAGTTTCATCGGCAGAAATGTGCAGTGAAATGCTGGTTCTGTTCTCTTTTAAAGGGATCAGCTGTTTCCACTGGCCGACTCTAAGTAGATTCACAGTCGCTCTACTCGAGCTCTAAGTGTCAGTTGTGTCAGACCGCGCAGAGGAGCCAGACCCAGGAAAAAAATATAAGCTGGTGTTTCTGGCATATAAGTTGCACCCCCTAATAGTGAAGGTAGGTCTAGACTGCAAGAAAATTACGTGCTTTGGAGATATAGGTTGACAGAATCAAATTAGCTGCTTGGCTTTTGACACAGGATAGCTGCCCAATGCAAGCCCGCCGTGGAGCTCGTGTTGAACAGGAGCTAGGTGTGTGATTCGAAACACAGATTGTCTCCATTGCTCTGGCACTTCAGCCAGAGCAACCCTGTCATATCACACACACTGGAACTCTCCTGGGGAAAGGGAAGTAACAACCAAAATGGCGTAACACCACTTTAGTGTGCCACACAGCTCCAGATCCAGATATGGTGACATTCTTTTGATCGTTCAGAATTTTCATCAAAAGAGTCACTTCCCTCTACCTACTGTTTGTCAGGGTGGAGGTGAAAGTCCCAGGACATAGAACCATTGTTGGGAAAATCACATCCTACTGACAGCAGCACAGACACGAGAGCACAATGCGGCCTCTGAAGCTCAGAGTCCTTGACTTTCTCAGCAAAGGATTATTCCCTGCAATCCCCCCCGATGCATGTTGTCCAAGGTATTTTTAATGAGGTGTTGACTAATTCCCTCAGGAAGCTTTTCCGCAGTCTGACAGGTCTCGTTGTTAGCATTCTAACCAGCCTGAATTTCGCTTTACCAGACTTCATCTCAAACTACTTCCCTCTTTCCTCAGTGTATTTTGCATCTTTCAAATATTTGTAGGCAGTTATCATATCCCCATTTTAGCTGTCTGGCAGCCAAGTTAAACATAATTAGCTTTTCTAATCTTCCTCCATAAATCCAGCTTGCTTTCTTGAAATCCAGTCCCTTTCTCCTACTTACGTGTCTTTTTGGTATGATGAAGCTACATACTTTGTGGTTGTTTTTCACACGCCATCACTGATACCGGTAGGAAGAGACATCAGAAAATCAGACAGTGCATCGGGAACGGTTTCTGTTCTAGGTTTATTTTTTGCTCTTTGTAATATAAACTTTGCTCTACTGTCAAATAATTTAGGGTTTCCTTTGAATATTTATATCAATGAGCATTTTCAAAGCTCAAACCCTGTGCAGTGTTTTCAAAGTGAATTGCTGTGAGAGAAGAATTAAGAATTTTGTGCTCATTTTATAGGCAGAGTGTGCAAGAATAGACATCAGGAAAGACATAATTTACTTGTCTTGAAACTTTGTTAACTGATGGGGAAAAATGATGTTTTGTCCAAAAGGGCTGTGCTACTCGAACAATCCAGAAAACGTTACCCCGGACTGTTTTTTGTTTGGCACAAGTGAATCAAGCACCCATATGTTTCAACACTCACTCTCTGGGCATGGTGAGCATTGGCTACGTGATGCCATAACCCCGTTTTTCAGATCTAGGTAAATGAGAAGGAAGCATTTCCAAGAATATTTCCTGTAGGAGTAGATGGAAGCTTAACCAGAGAAATATTTTGTACACCTATTGGCTCTGGCCACAGGCAACACCTATTTACTCATTCAGTCATTATTTAATATACAGCCAGATCTCTGGGGGAAAAGGGGCATGGGGTTAAGTGCACACACTGGATATGCATTGAGTATTCATATTCTCCAACAATTTTTAAATTTCTCCTTGAGATCAAAAGACTTCAGGGACTTAATGCTTCCCACTTCAGACGCATTGCATGGGGACACTGTTGCCATGCTAAGGAAATTCATCCATATGGAGATTTTGAAGATGTACTGCTTTCAGGACCTGGGCTGCTCCTTCTCGAAGTGGCTCTGAAAACCTCAGTTTCATCTATTGGTAATAAATGTCGGAATCAATTTCCTAAGGAATGCAATTGATTCTTCATCCGTTGGAATGCTCGTACCAGGGTTGGTTATTTTCTGTGTGATAAGCTGTAATTTAAACATGCAAGTCATGTCTGGTAAATCTCTGTAGCTTCTGTTTAGCAGAAAGGCCAGATTAGAAGCTAATCCTTTGTTTGCCTTTAAGCGTACACCAACATCTCCTTCCTCCGTTGTATGCATATGGATTTGTAGAATTTCACTCAAATATCATAGCCATGGCAAAAAAAAGTGTAAAAAAGTCAAAATGCCTTCAGGAAAAATAGCAAATGAAGCAGGAAAATCCCTGCTGCAAGAAAATTCCCTGGAGCAGAGGTAGAAGCATGCTCAAGTGCATGCTTCCTTCAGCTTTAATATCCTTCCTGAGGACAGAAGTCTTTGTTCTTCAGGCCTCTTAGCTGCAGATTCCAAAGTCTCCTCTGAATAAGCTGCAGCATGAGTGATCAGTGCGGCTGCTTGGAGGTTTTGAAATTTTGGAATACATGCTAAATGCTTTAGATACAATTTTAAGAGTAGCTGAAAATTCTCTCCTTTTTTTTTTTTCTTTCCAGCAGTTTGTCTTGTTTTCACAACCCTTCTTGTGAGAATGTGTCTGTGCCCAAAATTGGTTAGACGGAAATTGTGCTGTGCACGTCTCCAGCTTCTTTCTTCTCCAGGGAGACCTCATTGTGGCCTGTAACTGAAGGGAGTTTACAAGCAGGAGGGGGAATGGCTTTACTAAAAGAGGGGAGATTTAGGTTAGATGTTAGGAAGAAATTCTTTACTCAGGGTGGTGAGGCCCTGGCACAGCTGCCTAGAGAGCTGTGGGTGCCCCATCTCTGGAGGTGCTCAAGGCCAGGCTGGATGGGCCCTGGGCAGCCTGAGCTGGTGGGGGGCAGCCCTGCCCATGGCAGGGGGTGGGACTGGGTGGGCTTTAAGGTCCCTTCCAACTCAAGGTGTTCTACAATTTTTTGGTTTAGCTCACAGTAAGTTCACAAGGGAAACCAATGTGGAAAGGTTGTGAAAAAGACTGAAGTCCCAGCAAATAAAAATTAGAAGAAAAGGAGCTGCTGTCATTATTACAATAGCTCAAAGTGCCCTGAACAGCAGATTTCACGCACTGACAGAAGGTAAAATTCTAGCTGTTTTCTGCAAGATCTTCCCAGCACCTCTCCCCATAGTCACTGTGAAAGTGGAACAAAAGCCTGGATGACACGAGACACATGGTGTGAGCAATCAGGGCATCAGGCAGAGCAGTGCTCAGCCAAGGGCTGTGGTAAAAACTGGCATAAAAATTGCAGAGCTGTATTCGTGTTATTGTACCTCCACAAGCAGCCCACAGCCTACATTGCTCCAACAATGATCAAAAAGTATGGGAGGGTGCACAGAAGGTGCAGCCTGCGGTTTTATTTCTTAGTTCGTCTTTCGGGGTGGGTTTTGGTTTTCTGTTTTGTTTTTGTTCTTGGTTTTTTTTTTGTTTTTTTTTTTTAATGATGTTATAACATTACTCATTTTTATGAATAGGAAAAAAGCCGGAGGAGCAGCTGCTTGACTGAGAGAAATGCATCTGCATGCAGGCAGGCTGCCCCCACCATCTGCTCCATCCAGCGGAGCAGAGGCTGCCAGCTCTGCAGGTTGTTGCAGGTCTGAGGCATCCCACCACGGCTCTCCGTCCCTGCTCAGCAGCTCAGCAAACAAGATTGTGTTCTTTCAGCCAGATGGGGATTCCCAGCACAGAAACAACTGCTTTGTCCCCTCCGGTCTGCCCTTCCTTCCTGCGCTTGGTTATCTGTTTTTAAAGGGAATTGCCCACTGCAGCAGAAGGTATAAATTAACCCTATCTTTGGGGGCACGATGAGATTGGACCATGGGGTGTAATGTCCTGCAAAGATCTGGACTCTGCTGTGCCCCATGCTAACCCACAAATGAAATTAGCCTGGAAAAAAAAAGGGGGGGAGGGGGGCAAGAAAAACACGGGGTCCTGGTGCTGTGGCCCTCAATTAGCAACGAGAAGCAAAGGGCTCCAAGAACAAAACCAGTGGTGGAAGGGAGGCACAAAAAACCCTAAAGGGGATCCCCAAAGCTCGATGTTTGTGTGGAGCAGAGGAGATGTGGGAGGGACAACACAGCAAGGATGCAGGAGGTTTCCTGGCTGTGATGGCACTTTGAGAAGGTCTGGTCTTGCAGTGGGGGCTGCTGCTGATGTGCCTGTACTGGGACAGGGGGTGCAGGATGATGAGGAATGTCAGGGTAGAAAAAGCCGAGGAGAGGCTCCCTGCAATATCCATTT
The DNA here is from genome assembly GCA_013396635.1 of Penelope pileata. Taxonomy (NCBI): domain Eukaryota; kingdom Metazoa; phylum Chordata; class Aves; order Galliformes; family Cracidae; genus Penelope; species Penelope pileata. The sequence goes on along the minus strand of WBMW01003835.1, from coordinate 55,906 downwards.
ATTTGAGCTCTGGCTTTGCCTCTTTTCTTTCATTCAAAGACTGTTTACTTTACTTTGGCACTTAAAAAGAAATCAAGTAGGGTAAAGGTCAGCTTTATTATTTTTGCTGTTTTTTTAAGAAGTTTAAACCATGGCCATCGGAGATTACCTTTGTCATTTGGGAAAGAAATATCTGCATATAAACTCATTCATTTTAGACATAGGTGAGGACGTCCTGCCCTCCACAGCAGGAACACGTCTTAGTGGGCAGAGTGGTGATAAGTTGGCGGTTGGACTTGATGATCTTAGAGGTCTTTTCCAACCTTAACGATTCTATAATTTTATGGATGTAAAATAAAAAGAAGACAGGGACTCTGGAACAACCTCTTCAGCTTTTCTCTCTACTTTTCATTTCTTGAGTTGTTTCTGAATTCATACATATGTATATGTATGAAGATCCGAGTTGCCATTGTAATCTTGACAAAGTGTTCGTGCTGTATGTAATAATTCCTATATGGGTCCCACACCAAGTGTGAAAATTTTCTTCCTGGGCAAAGGCATAGGATAGGCTTTTGCAGGGCTATCTGAAGAAAAAGAAAAAAAAATCACTGGGGGTTTTGCCAGTAATTTGAACACGAACAGATCTAGGCTTATGTCGAATGTTTTGGAAAATCTCAGCTTTGATTTGTTAATGACCATTTGTATGATGGACTACTGCAAACCATTTATCCGCAGAAATAAATACTCAAAATAAAAGAAAACAGGACATGGTCAGGCAAGCTGCGGTTTGTACCAAAGCTTCAGATTTGCTGAAAGACAGATATATAATATTCCTCAGTTTTTTTTTCTAGAAAACCACTACTGAAGAAGTTTTGCCAGCCTCTTTGAGTTCATGTCAAAAAATAGTACTGAAATCTGACCTTTGGGGATTTTCCTGGATAGCATTTCACCGTCCGATAGAAAGCCGTACCCCTGAGTCAGCAAGGAACAGGCAGGTCTACCTTTAAACACGTGAAAGTTATTTATAGGAGTAATTCACCACATCAGGCTTCATACGAAAGAGATAAGGGGGAAGATCTCATAAAAAGTCTGAACTACAGGAAATCCTGTCAGGGTTGTTTGAAAGATCGTATGCATGCCCTCCAAGCCCGTCCTTTAAAAAGAATTTGTGTTATAGCAAAACTCTTCTTCCTAAAAGGCGTGGTTTGCTGGAAGATGGACTTGATGTGCCTGCTGCCAGCCTGACGGTAGGCTTGTGCTAAGGTAAAGTACGAATTCCAAGCAAAGTCTCCAAATATCCATATAGGAAAGATTGTTGGAAGTCTTTGCTGTAGTAGTAGCAAGTTGGGCTCGTAACTTCCTTAATGCTGGCAAACACCAGTCAAAGAAGTAACCACCAAGACTTGCAAGAGAACATAAGCACCTGCATTTGTTGTTTCCTCTCTAAAAATTGAGCCTTGCTATGGCGTCTCAAGTGGGACGCTCAGGAATTGCAGTACCTGAGACCACTGGATGTTTTATAAAACCTTAGCCTGAACCTACCATGCGTTAGTCCCACACAAGAACTGGTCTCTGTAACAAAACCTTCCCTGTTCTGCTGAAAGACAATATCTGTAATCACCAGTAAGAAGACCACGTTTGGTTATTTTTTGTAATTCTTCCCCACCCCTCGAAGCAAGCTGAGATGACCTTCCAACAATAGTTTATTTCTTCTTGGCTTGGTCTGAACAAAAGCTTTCTATTCACATGCATGTGAAAGAGCGTGTGGATGTTTTTGTGGTGAAAGATCAGATCCCTCTTTTGAACTTTGCAGTGGATAGACAAACCCTGTACCACCTCCGAGACTTTCCCTGGCCTCTCAAAAAGCAGCCAAATAAATGTTTGTTTGGAGTGTCTAGCTGTGGTAAGGAGTATATATGACAGAGATGGGAATGAATTAATCTAGAGTCTTTTGGGGCATCCATGAGTTCAGATGAGCAAAACGCACTTCTTACCAGTGGCTGCTATGGCCTCGTGGTGTTGCTGGGAACTTGCTATAGGCGGTGCAGTGCTCAGTGCAGGCTGTGGACAAGCTGTGTCATAAGCCATGCATTTCTTTGTTTCATTTCTCAGACTCAACAGAGCATCCTTTCTGTAACTGGAGCACCTTGCTTCAGCTTTTAACCAGGGCTTCTTCGGGACAAGAACTGGTTTATGGGGTGAAAGGCCTATAAACTAGATGAGGGAATTCTTTTCTCAGCAGTATCAGCTTCACCAAAGAGAGAGAGGAAGAGAAAGCTTTATGGTGGAATGGGTACCATTTAAATTAAGGTTTAGTGAGTGTGATAACAAAAATGGCTTTTCTGCTGTTTGAAGCGATCCGCTTCTCTCAGGACACATGCATTTTTTTGTAAGTACTCTCGGGGCAGCCTCTGTGGCAAGGGTGACTTTGCAGGTGTTGAGGGGCGTGCTTCTGTCAGAAGGGAAAATATGCAAATCTTCCTTTCTTTGCATGGCAGAACTCTATCAAAAGCCGCCCCTGACAGCCCCATTCAAGCATGTGATGGATTCTGACCCCTCTCTCATGCTGGTCTTTGTACCAGGGCTCCCTGGAGGGGCTCTAAGAGCTCTCCCTCTGCCCTCATCACGCAAGATGCTATCCTCTGTGCAGTATTGCACATGGTCACAACATGCCAACTTGCATCTCTTGTGAACAAACCCAGCCGCCTGCGTTTGCCTCAGAAGAAGTGAGGATGAAGGCTCCAGTAAATCTGCTCCATGGAACACGGAACAATGTTTATTACAACTGATTATTATTTACATGCAAGAAAAGGCTGTTCTTCTGCTCTTGTGCCAAGATTAAATGTAGCCTCTACTCCGTCTCATTTTTAGTACTTGCCAATAGTTCTGTTTCTTCCGGTGGTATCTGCATAAATCACTGCCAAATCAGGGCCATAATTTGGAGCTTTTCAGAAAATAGCATTTTCAGTCTGGTGAAAAGGAGCTGCGACGATGGATCTGGACACCACAAACACTTTTTTGTAAATCAGGTGACATCATTTATCTGGACTGTTTGTACCTTCTTTAATAATCATAGAATCATTTAGATCAGAAGAGATCCTTGAGATCCTTGAGTCCAACCATTCACCTGACTCCCTAGTCCAGCACTGAACAAGGAGGGCAGTTCCATGTCCACCCAGACATAGGCTGATCTGCGTGCCATTGCTGCTGGTGTGGTGAGATACTCTGGGATAAGACCATGTTAGAAACTTGACAAAACGTACCACTTCCCTTGGGAAATGGCAGGTTGATTGTACTATAACAAAAGGTGTGAGCTGTTGGGAACTTTGTCGGTGTCGTATCTGCAAAGGGCTGAGGCTCTCCATCCTCTAACCTGTCCTACAAGTCATCGGAAATGAACATTTCGATTTCCTGAAAAAAAAAACAGTAATGATAAATCCCATTTCAGCTGAAGAATTGTGTAATTTCCCCAAAACCTTGGAAGCAGACTTAACTACACAATGCCTTGGTGTGTCCTTAATTTGAAAAGACCCCTGCCAGCTGAGGCAAGGCTGAAGATTTCAGAGGAAGTTAGTCAGTTGGAGCATCTCCATTTTGAAGCGTCCAATCTGGGATCCAGTAAACCTTATCCTTGTGAGCACCTAGTGACCAGGGTTCAATTTGAAGCCAGAGGGAGCAGAAGATGGCCACCGGTTTCAAAAATCCGGGTGTGAGCAGCTCAAGCGGATGTTTCTAAAACCCCCTTTGAAAATCTGGAACTCTTCACACAGCAAAATTGAATGGTCAGCACATGGGACTTGAAGCTATTCCCACTAAATTCAACCAGAATTTCACTGCGATGCAAATTCCTTGTTTAAGGCTAGATGCTCCTCCGGGCTGGGTCAGCGTCACTTTGCACTATCTGGGGACGTAGTACTTGACCACTAACCATTGCTTCTTTCCACTCTGACACAGTTTTTCCCTGGGAGCAGAAGGGGATTAACTACCTTGGGGTTTCTAAGGACTGGAGCTGACTGAACATTCCTCGTGGCACTGAGCTGTATGGGAATTCAGCAAGCCTCTCTTCTCAGGCAGCAGATCCCTCGTCTCAAGAAATCTTTTGATTAAACTGTCGAGCTCTGGGACGTGCAGCTAAAGAGAACAACAGAGTTTGAAGGAACATTTAAAGAAATATTTTTGATAACTCCCGGCGCAGCCAGAAGGATGACACACTCTGGGTCTAGCAAACTCGCCTGGCAGGCAGCTTGGGCTTTATATGTAAATATAAACATATATTTACATATTTCCTAACATCTGTTTTGAATTTGTTTTCCCTTTGGTTCTATTTAAAGTATGTTTTGTCCTATTATCTCTGAGGCTGAAATTGGGAGGGAGCTGCTAATAAACTCTAACACTGCAAAGCACCAAGACACGCTCTCCTCCTCCTCGGCCTTCCAGCTGATTCCTGTACAGCTGCTCCTCACTGTATTTCAAAGTGCACCAGCATCTCCCAGCCGACGCAGGGAGCACAGTTTCCTAAGCAGATTCCTGCTGCACAGCGTACAATCTCACCAACGCTCCCAAGGCCTTACATTCAGTTGGCCTAACTCATTTGTCCCAGCTTAATTGCTCCTCCTCGCAGTGTCTTTTTCAGAGTGCCCTGCTACTAGCTCAACGCCTTGCTGGTGGTTTCTCTCCTCTCAGCTCTACGTCCAAGAGGAAGAATTACCGGCTGCAAGGCAGAGCAGGAGCCAGCGCTGCACAACAAGGCCATGTCTCAGGCCTACAGCCTGCACAGCAGAGCCAGAGCCAGGGTAAGGGCTACAAAAGCACCTCGACAGCAAAATTCAACCCCAAGATTTGAACTGAGTGAGAGACTGACAGACGTTGTTTGTCTTGAATAAACTGGAGATGAATGAGGAAAGGGCAAAAAGAATGACGAAGGCAGGCTGATGCCAGCTCTTCCACGTGGTCTCTGACAGCCTCAGCTCTGGATGTGCAATGTGAGAAATGGTGTTCGGTGTCCGAAGACCCCAGGTGGGGCTGCTCTGAGGAAGGAAGGAGCAGGGTGGTGGCCTGACTTGTCAGTGCACCAATGGCCAACATCGGTGATTTTCTTATTTCGATGGCAGCCACCTCTCTTGTGGCCCTGTGCCCAGTTCACATCTCAGTGTGAGCTCCAGGCCTGGCACACAGATAGGGCACGAGGAGCCTTCTGGAAGTGCGTCAAATTGCCTTGTAAACTGCTTTTCCAAGGAAGGAGTAAGCATCAGCACAACTACATACAATGCCCTTAAAAGCACGCAGCTCTGTATCGCCAGATGGTGTGCAAATCAAAGGCTTTTCTGCACTGATGAAATTCCAGGAAATACGGGGTGGGGGAGAAGGGCTACAGACTGATAGCCAGAAACAAGATGCTCAGATCATCTATCCAAAAAAGTTGCTTCTCCAGCCAAATTGCTAAGCCTTTTATGAGAAAGATGTCTTGGTTTGGCAGGGAAGAAGAGACAGCTCCACCAGACAATGATAATAATAAAAAAGCCCTGGTAGAATATTGAATACCATTATTCCGAGGGAAACATGACTTGTTCTCTGCTGTGGTAAAAGTTTCAGCTGAAACCCTGAAACCAGCAGCCCTGGAACAGGAACCAGAGAGCCTGGGCTGATGCTAGCAAACACCTAAGTTTCTGTTGGCTCAGTAAACGCATTTCTGTAGCTTTGTCTCCAGAGGCATTTCATTAAAATGAGATGTGAATCACCAGGATAAATGCCTGAGCAAACGGATGCGCTTCTCATACAGCTCACATTTACATGAGTGTTGGCCTTCTCCCTTCGTTGGACAGGTTACGACTTACCCCGTAGCTATAGCTGACGCTCTGGTTCTGCAAAGTTTATTATTACACACACTTACGGCCTCACTAACGAACTTATCTGCAAACTCATTGCATCGCAGTAACCGAAAGTGCCATCTCTGCCTCTGTGCAGTGCCTAATTTCACAGCCCCTGGGGTCTCTGGTGGAGGCTGGACAGAGCTGCAAGGAGTCACACAGATGAATTATGTAAGACCAGACTCTACAGAGTCTGTAACTTCAATGAAGGCATACCGCTGCACACTCATTTCCTTTAATAAATAGGAAAATCAGACGCCCACCTCCCCACCACGCCCCGCAAGCGTGAGCTCTCTGAGCTGTACAAACGTGTACGTAATTACCCCTCAGTGCTCGCCACATGCGCGCACCATACCCAGACACCCAAAATTTTCTTTCCAAATGTCATTATTTTTAAAAGAAAACCAATGGTTTGCCCTCAACTTCATTTTTTTTCCTAGTTTGTTAAAAGAAAGAAGTTTCATAATTGCTATTGCAGAAGAGTTGCATTACACTTTCCACCACCCAGCACCCACTCAGACCTCATTCACCTCAGGTATGAGAGCATACACGCTGACTTGAGTACATACCTTTCACATTCTGATTTAATTAGCACACGGCAGCTAATCATTCCCTTTGCAATGCATTAATGGCTATTTGCCTTTTTTGCATCATTGGCTTTTCCCCTTTATTCCCACTGGTTATTAAGTGGTGATGATAAATACATCTAGCACCTACACTCATGACTTTTCGTCTTAAAAAGCTCAGGAGAGAATGAATTGGAAAAATGAAAGTCTCTCCTGCGTGAGATCCAACCCTTGGTTCCTAATCCAAACCTCCCGTAATTTGAAAAGCAGAAGAACACACACCACAGGTATCTTGGCTGCCTGCATCAGGGGTGCAGTTTAATGGTGCCTTGCTCGGAGCCAGCTTCAAGACAGTGCCAACCATTTCCTTTACTTGAACAAGTCACCAGCACACACAGCATACCTAACACCCAGTTTCCCTTATGACAACAACCCAATTTCCAAGAAAAACAACCTAAAGCCTTTTGGTTATCAAGGAGACTCCAAAAAGTGAAAACGGACTCCATTTTTGCCTCTCACCAGCGGACTGCTCTGCCTACTCAAAGCCATCTGACTGAAGCCATCCCACACTGGCCAGCAGCAGATGGCCACCAGTCTTCTGCCAAAGCAACCCTTAAATTACATCAACAGCAACATTAAAATTGGTGATTAATCATCCTCCCCACCAGAGAGGGGAAAGGACATGACCAGGTGGTCTCTGGGCTACCACTGAGCCATGCCATGCCCAAAAGCCAGCCCGCTCTGCCTTACCTGCTGCACACCTGGCCCACAGAACTTGATGCCTCCGGCAGAGAAAACCTCATCAGCCACTCTTTTCCACCCAGCACCTCTCTAACTGAAAGCTCTGGGTGTTTTGCGGTGCGAAATCTGAGTCTCTGTGGCCACCCACATTATGCTCAAATGCACAAAGGAGCCAAGGAGCTCTGCATAAACAACTTGATATAATGCACCGTGATGCTGCTGTACTTCTGCATGGTGAGTTCGTTACCCTTTGGCCTTGGCTTATTCTGATGTGCAGTGAAAAAGAAAAGAGAGGGAGACTCTTCACAGTTACATTAATTCCATTTTATTTAATAAAAAACAGTATCAGATTAAAAATACAAACACTTTGGGTGATTATCCAGCGTTTTCCCCTGTGTGCCTCGTAGAGCTCAAACCAACCAAGGATTGGGAGAAAAAACAACAAAACAAAACAAAACAAAAAACACCAAACAATTTTGGCCGGAGCTGTAAAATAATGTTGCACCAATTAAATTACACCAAATATATTATTATACCTTTGAAATGGCTTTCAGACCAATAAATAAAAAAAAAAAAAAGACAAATTCAAATAAAAAAGTCAACTTTGTATTACAAAAAAATTAAATAAAAATCACAACACTAATAATAACAATGTGCAGTCAAGTTTTTTTTTTGTTTTCTTCTCTAGGAATGATAACATGCCAGTAAACATGTAACATGCCAGTAACATGCCAGTAAATCCCTACGTAACATTTCCAGTTTGGCAGCAAGCAGTCACTCACTCATTCACATTTGTACACAAGGAAGCAGGCCTGGGCAAAAGCCTAGGTAGATTTGAGCCTTCAGGGTGCTCCTCGGTTCCCTGCCGCAGCTGGCTGAGTTCCCTTCCCTTCACCCTAAAACCCCCGTAAACCCACTGAGGATTGAGCCCCAGATCCACAGGGAAGGCGTCAGTCGGCACAGCCCCGCCGCAGTGCCGCTCCGTCACGTGGACAGGGCAGCGCTGAGGTACGCCAGCCGAGGAGCCGGCTCTTCTGCTCCGGGGCCGCTGTGCCACCTGGTAATTAACTACACTGCAAAACAGGGTGTCGGATTTGGATGGGCTAACGGAGCAAGTGCAGGGCCTGTGAGAAGATGGGACGTCTGAGCATCACACCAAAAGCATCATACACCTACAGAGAAATGTCCTGAAGTTGCTCTTCCTGAGCAAATGAGCAGTGAGCCAAATTTCACTTGACCACCTGAGAGCACGTCTCTCACAGACTACGTGGGCAGTGATGCCATCGACTCCAGGGCCAAATTTGGTCCAGTGTTTCACAATAAAGAAAAGGTTCTCCATAATCAATCTCCAGATTAACAGATTCAGGAAACTTGAGCTCATTTACCTTTATGCTAGGCAGCCTGGTTGGTCTTTAGGAGGAGCCAGCAGACTGAAGTACCATGACACACCAAATAAAAATCTGCATGTGAAACTGCTCCCTGCCTCAGATGCCAGCTGTTTGTGGGGTTACCCTTGACTCCCAAATTTTTTTCCCCAGAAGAACCCTATTCTGTTTCTGCATGGTCTCTAGGATTTTGGATACCATGGGCCAAAGTCTGCTTTCAGTTCCAGTTCCAAGGGAGGAGTGAGAAGAGAGTTTGCCCCACGCTTCTCTCTTCAGGATATGTCTGTACACATGGATTTGGCAGCTGTGGCTCTTGTGACACGACAGGCTGAAGCCTGCCATATATTCACACCAGTGCACCTCCAAGAAAGCTAGGGGCTATCTCCTCACATAAATGAGACTGCAACGGGCCTTAAGATTCCAGTTTGCCCAGGCCTGTCAAACACATAGTGCCTTTCTGACATAGGCTTACATTCAGATAATCCAGTAGACCCATGTGGTACCTTTATGGGAGTTGAAGCCTTTAGTCTGGATATTTAGGTATGTCTGAGAACACACACACACATATCCTCCTCATTTTTTCAAGCTGGCATCACTGCACATGCAGCACCAGCTACACTACCTATATAGAGGCCTGCATTTTTATGCTAACTCTGTTATCGAATCTACCATTATCATTTCATCGCTCAATTCTTTCTGCTCCATTACTACCTACTTAGAAACATTTTCATTTGGAGAAAGGCATATTCCCACCAACTTTCTGACCTCTATCCACTTCCTACATGCTACAACCTTTTCTTTACCTAACATTCTGGTCACAAACTACCTCACCCTCAGATACTACAAGCTAATAGCAAGGTGGCACCATTTGCTGACAGCGACTGAACTCCAGGCTGGAGAGTCTGACAGCCCTTGGGACCTATCTCTGGGCATCCGCCAGGCTGGCCATTTTCAAAAAGTCAGAAATTGAACACACAGGTTGAAATGCTTTGAAGAGTCACTGCTTACAATATCCGTTACTTCCACCTCTCATTCTCATTTCTCTGACTCTGTTTTTGCTGGCAGGAGTGGTAGATGGAAACAATTTTAGGTTGTCCCGTTCACTGAAGAGCAATGGCTGTAGGAAGAACCAGACCTGAATGCCTGCTCCAATGCTTGTACACTTACAGCCATGTGAAGTCATTCTGGGAAAACACTCGCAAATTACCTGTCCCAGGAAGGGTTCAGGAACCTCTCAGCTCACCCTGGTGGAAGCAAACACAGTGACCATCCAGCCTGACCTCCTGCATAATGCAAGCTGAAAACTCCCAATGTGCAATGCCTGTATCCAGATGAATAACTTCAAGGGAAAATAAAGGTTCTCTTTCTAAAAGACATCCAAAACTGACTTGAAGAATTCAGCTCATCTCTTGATATATCTAAGCTAATATTAATTAGAAACCTCTCAAAATGCATGTGCCTTGATTCCAGTTTTAATTCTGTCTAGCTTTCACTCTAAACCATTAAATCCCAACGCTTTTGTCTGCTAGACCCCGATACACTTTCATCACCAACACAAAGACCAAAAGTTTTGCTTTGGTCAGCTAGGCAATATTTTGAGGACACAAAATTAGAGAAGGGTGAGATGACTTTGGGGCTACTTAAGACTTTGCTAGGAGTTCAGTTAAGTAGGTACAGTCGGATCCTTTGAAGGAAAGCCTACCATTGTCAGCAAATCAGTAACCTGGCTTACTCCACCATAAAGGTACACAGAACAACTCCCTTCCCTCCCTTTCCATCTTCCCTCTGCTAGTTGAGCTTGTTGCAGATCTCTAGGGCTTTCTTGTAGACCTGAGTCACATCATCCATGTCTGTGAGAAGGGAAAAACTGCTGTCCCCCAGACGGTTGCGATACCGTTTTAGATACTGTGGCCGTGGGTGGTTCTGAAGTCCTTCGAAGTCTTGGATCTGGAGGAAATTTTCAGCAGAGACACAGCTCCGTATCCTCTGTCTGTTTGGCCTGTTCTCCTGCAAATCCAGCAAATCAAAGGAGTCACTGGACAAAATACTGTCATCGCTAATCACACTGGAAGGGCGACTGTAGCTTCGAGGTAACGCATCCCCAGGCAGGACTACTTCTTCCATGGCCTCCAGCGTTGGTGTGTCAGGGCTAATTAAAGCAGATTCAGTGCTGCCGGTTGAATACTTGCTGTTATGTTTCAAGATACCCTTACGCCTGCAAGAATGGCTGTAAGACCCATTTCTGGATGGCTCTGTGACCCCCGGAGAGGTGTCACTGTTTACTGTTTCATCAGTATTGTCCAAGAGTTCAGAAGATTCGCTTCGTTCTGGAGAGGAGTAATAGCCAGACTCCCTCTGCTGAGTCTTCTTTAAGATTCCTTTTTTTGGCATTAGTGAAGACTGCTTAGCGCTGTATTTGCCAGCCACCTCACCCTCCACAACGCTTTTAATGGCTACACCAGTCCTACACAACTCCTGCTCCAATTTAAAAGCAGAGGGTAACACGGGACTGACCACACCTTCAATGAACCCTGCACTGTGAGATCGATGCTCACTGTTGCTCCTTTTCTTCAGGATGCCTTTGGGCCTTTTGGAAGTGGGTTTGGATGCATTTTCAGCTCCTCCTTCCTGGATGGACTGTGCAATGTCATTTTCCTTTTTTGATTTTTTCAGAGACCTTTGTCTCTCTAGCGTGACTTCAGGACCTTTGGGCTTAGAAAGGCACTTCACTTTGGTATCAGTCTCTGGTTGGAGGCCAGTAGAACGATGATGCCAATCAATGAACCTTGCCAGCAACGGGGACTCGGAGTCCCGCATGGCATCACAGTCACAAACACTACTCTTATAGCCCCAGTTAACCCACCAGTGGTTGGCAATGTCTTCAATGGTTGCTCGGCGTTCAGGGTTCACCATCAGCATCCATCTGATGAGACCACGAGCATCTACGGACAAAGAATAGAACGTAAAGTTTAAAGCACTGGCATTTCTAATTTCCTCAGATTAAAACTGAAATGTGAAGCTAATCAAATGAGCAAAAATAATGGTTATTTCAACAGCAGCAGTGAAAGGGGCAAGGCTTTGGCCATCAGTCAATGTTGGAAAATGAATCTGAGATTATTTTCTATCAGTAGTATATGATTCATCCTGGGAATTGTACATTGGGTTATCAAATATTTGTGTTGTATGAATGTCAATGAATAGTCCCATATTACTGAAAGAAGTTAGTGACCTATCAACTCTAATAATTACAAAACATAGAGGAAAGCAAAGGGGAACTGGGATATTTTAAATCATCTACATATTACTGCTTTTGTATTTACTTTTTTCATAAAAAGGGTAGTCTTCTGTATACTTTAAAGGAGTATTTTTGTAAAGACAGCAACAAGGCAGCAGAAAATTGAAATAATGGCAAACAAATGATGAAAGATAAATATTTAGTTAAATATAATAATATATACGCATATTTTTAAGTCTGGAAAGAGCAATTATATTAATGATCCAGACTTAGCTGATGCCTTTCTGTCAGGTGACAGCTTAATGTGTTATCCTCTAAGTGGAAGCAAATGTGAAGATAGTGGCAATTAATTCAGATTTTGGCCTAGCTTCTCAGATAAGAGACCACTTTGCTCTGACCATTCATCTTCTCTCTGCTGGTGATATACTACAGTGTAGTCAGAGGACTGATCTTTACCGGTATGTTGTATCGGTTTACAGCTTGTCTGAACAATTCCACTTGCAATAGCTAACAGACCTTCCGCTGTCACAGATCTAGTTAAAAGAATCTGCTGAAGCTTCCCCAAGGCAATAAAATCTATCTGCTATAAAATCTTCATTTCAAAAGGGCTTTTGGTAAATGCTGTACCCAGATGGGAATTGATAGCAGATGAAGTCAGTAGAGGAATGAGAGATTTTCTTTGTTATTCTAATACAACATCAAAACATGCTGGAAGGGCAAATCCTCCATTCTGAACTCCTGTCAGCTCAATACATTGCCCTTGCATCTTTTTTATACCTGAGGTCTGTGTTGGCTCACGATATTCTCCACTGCTGATCTGCCTGATGAGATTTTTGTGATCAAAGCCGTCGAAGGGCATGGTTCCATAAACCAGAGTGTAAAGCAATACACCAAGGGCCCAGCTGTCAACCTGAAATATAGAGACAAAGCGTGTGAAGCCCTGGAAAGCTGATCCCCACCATTCTCCCTGCCATTAGCACCACAAGAGCAGCATCATGTCCAGCTCTGCCTACTGATGGGCAAACCGGTATCTAACATCTGACTAACCACAGGCAAAGCAAACGGAAGCAAACAGGCTTTCGAGATGGGAGACACCCATTGGCACCCAGACATGCAGTAATACTGGCATTAAGACTAACTCTTTAGACCATTATCATCAGACACCCCCATACCACCACTGAAAAACTGACCCTTCTTACCTCTGGGCCTCTGTAAGGTCGTCCATTAACTATCTCAGGGGAAGCATACAGTGGGCTTCCACAAAAGGTCTGCAGAAATTTGTCTTTGTGATAAAGGTTGGAGAGTCCAAAATCAGCAATCTGCAAAGACAATTGCACAAGCCTTCTGTAGCATTAACAATATCTTAACGTACCAGAAAATCCTTTACCAGGAAGGACTAAGCTGTGCTTGACCCTGGCATAGGGCAGGGATCTCGACACAAGATACCTTCTCAAGTTCACTTGCCTACGAATTATTCTGTGATTTCATGACTTTTTTAAAGGCCTTCTAAAGAAGGAGAAGGGTCCCCAAGATAAATCCCCTAGATCAGGAATAAGGATGCTTTGGTTCCACTCATAAGACAGGTCACTGACTCCACAACCATCAATCAGTAATTTTATCCTAGATTACTTGCATGTGCTTGCAAAGACAATTTCTTACTGGGAGGCACTGGGCTGTTGTCCACTGATTGCTCTTCATCTTGTATAATCATTAATACCAAGGGAAAGCACACAGAAAGCACTACTGCTCTTATCTTGCATTTGCAAGCCCAAAGCCAAGACCTTCAAATCCAACAGGAGGAGTGAGGCAGGCATATCATAGGAAACCAAGTGCTAAATTTCAGAAGCAAGTGATTTTTGAAATCATCTGGAATGTAGCTCTTGTTGAAAATAGGGGAAAGTGAGGCACTTGCTAGCTGTTCCAGATTCAGGGACTCCAAGCTGAGGAATCTGAGTCGTTAAGTAAACGAGATGTCTATCACGAGATAATAAACACAAGTCTGGTTCCTAAGTGGAAACAATGGGCCCAAATCCGGCTTTCCCAACACAAACAAAACGCCCCTTGGGACTGTTGGGAATTTTGCCCATGTAGGAATTGCAGGATCAGGTCCAAATAATTTGTTTACTTTGATTCTCTGTTCTTGTTCTTACAAAACAAAGGCTGAGGATAGCAACGCTAAATACTCCCACAACCTTTGCATTTCCTTTGTTTCTCTAGCAGAAGGCAACATCTCATTTTTTAGCTTATTTAAAACCTAAATGCTTCTGTTTCCCAGAGATACTTTCATGAGTGCCCGCTGTTGACACAGGACATATATAAAAGACATAAAGCACAGGCATAAAAAAAGGGATTATCAGTTTATAGCTCTAAGAGATAAGAGCTTTCTCTGGGCTTTCTTCACCTCATTCAGGTCTTTTCTATCAGAAAGAAATTAAACCCCAGAAAGAAGCAGTGATTACCCGACATTACAAGAGAAAAATCAAGAAAACACAGAGTGACCAGAAAAGAAAGGAATTTACCAGCAGCACCATTCACTCCTGGATTTCTAAAATGTGCATCCCCATAATACATAATACCTGTTTCAGCTGCAATGACTAGGGAACTCCTGGGAGACACTAAGTCTTTGTCTCTATTAACCACCCAAACTACACTTAAAAATGTCTCTGTTGAGACCGAAGTAACAAAGTTGGTAAAGTATGGACAGAAGTTCCCAATTTTCATTCTTTTCCCCAAAATATATCAACAAACACATATATATTCACTTTATCCATAAACACCTATCTATATAGAGAGACAGATATACTTTTATGACAAAAATATGAACTTCATCGTCTCCTGTTTTGATGCTCTGTTTGTGCAGGTGTTCCACTGACAATTTGGACTCAGAGCACCTTGCTCAAAGAGCAGCTGATTCCTGTTCATTAATGTTAATTCATCTCACCACGTCCATTCATAGCTTGAATTTGCTCAGTCCCCCAAAGAGCAAATTAACAGCCCAGAGCAGAAAATTCAACCCTTAAACAAACGTGGTTTGTAAAATCTTCATTGTATGGCTGGAATGTCACTGAAAACAGCTGGTGTACAATTGCAGTCTGCAAACATATTCTCATGGCTCAGATTGCACTTAATTGCCCTAAATTCCACTTTCTTATCAAGTCACCCTGACTGGCTTGCAGGAAGTTGGTTTTAAGCCCTATGAAGTGTGCCCTGTCAATCAGGGGAAGAGAAAGGGATCATTTCAGCGTTAAAACTTCGTGCTGGCCATTGAGTTTTATTTTAGTTCAGGATGCAGCTAAGACAAGGACAGACACTGCACAGTGTGATTCCTTAAGAAAATACATTCCCTTAACACCATGGAATGTATAAAATGCATGTAGATGTGCATGAATATATATAGAGGGATACACATACCATTGTTCACACTAAGAAACTCTCAAACTTGGGCATTTATGTTTTCATTTTGACCATTCAGGAAAAGAGTATTTATGTTACAGTCCACTCCCATACTCACAGACTGATGTTTATCAGCTTTTCCCATTAAAACTGTCATGCCCCCCCAAAACAAGATTAACAGAAGCCAACATTACTTCATGTTCTCGGCACTTAAATGGAAGTCAAAAAACTTCCTAAATTGGGAGGAGCTGGGAAGTGGGCTTTATTCCCCTCACTTCAGGAGGTGAATGTTTCATATTTACTGTTACTACAATCAACCAGACACAATTTATTGCTTAAACGTGGACTATAAATTCCACAAAATTTGCACTCGTGGAAATCACCAGGTTTGCCCCGCTGTCTCTTTGTACTGTAGACAGAGAAATAATGAAGCCTCTTAAAGCCAAGGAAACGTATGTGCAGTGGGTGAGACTCCCAGCAAGGTAAATCCCAATTACACATACTCAGTCTGTACATACGAAACCCTCATGGGTTCTCAGTGGTTAGTCTGATTGGTGTCCCCTTACCAGCCCAAGAGAAAGTGTAGTAAGTAGGATTGTGTTACTATTATACTTGCATTTTTCTCTCCTTCCATCACTTTGGGGCTGATCAGTTTGCATCAAGGTCCGCTAGACATCTATTCTAGGTGCAATTCCCAGCCCAGGAGCTGCCACAGCCCTCTCTCCACCACACCAGGTCACGTAACAGAGGTGTCCCCAGGGGTAGCTTGTGGCATGGGGCAGCGACATAGCATGTGGATAGCAAGAGGCACTGATTCCCCAGCTGCTGTGCTGTGCAGCAGTTTCTCTCCAGCTCACTGTATGCAGTTTGGGGGATTTAGGCGCTGGGGAAGAGCTGCAGTGCTGCACAGGGACATGTGGTCCTCATCACTGAACTGCAGGAGTTACAGGCTAGTGGAGGCAACTACAGCCTCGCCCTGCTGCTATTTCTTCCAGTGAAGTCTCCCCAAGAGGGAATCAGAAACTAGCATCTGAGTCCCTCTAAAACTAACTGAGAAAAGAAAGGATTCGCCAGCAGAAGGCTTTCTATTTAAGGCTACCAAAGGCATTCACAGTGTGAACCTCCTCCCACACAGAGCTCTAATTCAGCAGCTCAGGGCAGCTCTAGCAGCGACCTGGGACTGCCTTAGCCCTGCTACCTGTCCAACCCTGCCCACCCCAGCTGTGTTAGGATTATCAGAGGTGATATTTGGTATGAAAGTGCCACAGTTGGCTGAGTATCTGGGGAGAAAGGCAAGATACCATTGGATTAACTGGCTGGATTAACCATTTGGAAACCATCTGGATTAACCAAGATACCATTGGATTAACTATCCTTGTGCCCCACAGATCTGTGTACATCTTCAGTGTCACGAGTGTTTAAAACTCATTTTATTTTTGTTTGTTGCATTTAGCGGTTTTAAGTAATGACTTGCAGGAAATATAACCACATACACCAAGTCTCTGCAAAGCATAACTATCTAACACAGATTAGATCACTTTCTTCCCCTCATCGCCCTCCAGCTCTGGCTTGTGGACCTGCAGAACTCTTTGAAACTTGTAATTTTTGTCAGCTTTCAGAAACTGGTGTTTCCCAGAAGTTATACTTCCAGATGATTGTTTCCAGAGACTTTTACTCATTATTTAAATTTTAAAAAAGCTCACTATGTTTCCCAACACTGCCTCATGACCTTCATTTGTATAACTAAAATTTACAAATGGTCTCCAAGTCAGCGTCATATCATGTAAAATGGCTCAGGGCCCTTTCAGCTTGGATAATATTTTCTAATGGATTAATTGTCCTCTTTATTTCCTGTTCGGAAAGAACTGCTTGAGTTGTGATCTATTTTTGCAGTATCTTACTAATTCTGTCTTCACATTACTATGACATGTTTGTGTATACCATAGAGCATAGGTCACTGGCTTCTTTAGAAATATGTTTTCAATTGCACATTGCGCCCAGGAACAAAGGGATTCCTTTCATTTTGTCATTCTTAAAATCAAACTGCCAATTTTCTAAGTGCCTTGTAATCCACTGAATGAAATGTAAATACTGGGGATGTCCAGATAAGACTGTCACTCCATTTCTAGAAAATGCCTTCCACTGAGTATTTGAAGCCATCAGACATTATTGCATATTTCTCTTTTCCTGCCCGAATAAATCACATATAAGAATAAACCATATTTAAATAATCACAGAATCGGGACCTGATAGATTTGCTCCTAATAAATAATTTACAGCTCCATATGTGTTTCCTTGCCAACAGTCACTGTTTAGTAAAACAAAGAAAAAGCGGGAAGTGAAATTCTGTGCAAGTAACACAGAAACCACAGTAACGCATTCAGGGCTTCAGTGTCACGGAAATGGCAGCAATATGTTTAACGTTGAGTATGCAAAGCTGATCTTCGTCTCCAAGTAGGAAAGGCGTCAAAAACAGGCCAGAAGGGAGAGAAAAGGAAAGCAATACAACAAGTCGCCTCTTGAAGTAACCCACACTCAAACACTACTGACGGTGAGGTGCAGGAAGCTGCTCCCCAGCTTGGTCTGTTTGCTCCATGGGACTTAGTGGATACGGTTAGCAAGGCAGCGTGGCCCACTGAGCTGTGCCCCACAGTCTGCAGAGAAGCAACTGGAGAAAGGCTGGACATGCACAAAATACCCACACAGCAGCCTGAACACCATTTAGTTCAGGACAGGGCAGCCTTCCTGAAAAAGTTGAGTCCATATTACTGGAGGCGCACCTCCTCGTGCAGTGCGTGACTCTATGGCAGCTGAAATACATCTGTGCTTCTGCAGCCCCCTACACGGTCTGGAGAGACACCCCCAGCCCCATCCTCCCAGCAGGAAGGCTGGGGAGGCTGCCGAGCCTTTGGACAAAGCGCAGCTCCCCAGAGGCCTGGGGAAGTGATTGGTTTTGCATATGAGGAGCACAGCCCGGGATCCAGGCCACCGCAGCTAGCAAATTCCCCAAATTCCTCTTTTCTCTCAAGAATTCCCTGATTAGCTGGGAAGATAGTTTGGTGTGTATTGTGGAAAGAAAGGTCATCCTGCCTGCGGAAGCCTGTTTCATATACAATGTCCTCGAAAGGCGACTTTTTGTTTGCAGCCCGGCTGAGAGCAGCCGGGGCTGTGGCAGGGAGCGATGCTGCAGGAGCAGGGGCAGAGAGGACGTGAACAGCACAATGTCCGAGCACTGCCTACAATGGGCCTTCTGTAAAAGCCTATTTTTAGAAACCGCATATTTATGTGTCTTTAATCCACTGGTTGATTCTGTCATCAGCGGTACACAGATGGCAGCTACCATATGCTACTTTCCATTTCCATTGCACATCAGCTTACAAGGAAGACAATCTCTCCAGCATAAAGCAGGAGGCGGTGCGTGCAGCCTCACGACGTTCAGCAGAGACAAAATGAAAAGCCAGGCTATCCTGGCTCTGCAG
The DNA here is from genome assembly GCA_013396635.1 of Penelope pileata. Taxonomy (NCBI): domain Eukaryota; kingdom Metazoa; phylum Chordata; class Aves; order Galliformes; family Cracidae; genus Penelope; species Penelope pileata. The sequence goes on along the minus strand of WBMW01003835.1, from coordinate 37,261 downwards.
ACAGCAACTTGATTGCTGTGCCTTGTTAATTAAGGCAAGATGCCCAAGAGTCAGCAGAGCCTCTTTGGCATCCCTGCTGCTGTGTGTTTTTTGGCAGATTGGTACACTCAGGCACTCACACCCAGCTAGCCAGGCAAGAACAAAGCTGAAAGTGAAACAGCTACCTGGAATCTTCACTAATCCCTGTGTTATTTACCTTTGTGTTGCAGCTTTTAGGGAAAAAAGAAGGGAAAAAAGGCCATTCCCATGCTTTCACTGGGGAGAAATGACACGGAAATGACATCACTGACATCACTATCCAAAGTATACGTTTGTGTCTGGAGTTCCAAAGCCACTTCCTAATGAAGCACATGTGCTTTACTGGGTTTATTTTGAAACTCTATTTGCTTATTTTCCAGCCATGATCAAAAGGACATTCAGAGTGTTCCGTTCGAGGCACTTGAACCCTGTACACCAGGAGAGGTTTCTTCCTAGCGCCAGCAGCAGCCAGCTATAGTATCGTTCATGAAATACACTCATTGGCACAAAATGCTCTGCTGTTCCTACCAGTAAATAGATACTGCTTTGGGAATCATGGTCTTTGGGTGGAAGGATGGGGCCTTCTCCCCTAAATCATGCACAGCTTCGTGTAGCGTGTATGACTCGTCACCAGTGGTGCTTCTTACCCAACCTCCAAACCCCTGAGCCTCTTGCCAGATGCTGTTGCTTAGTAGCTGTTGCCATAACACTGGCTCTTCTAATACCTTCGATAAAAATGATACAAAACATGCAAATCCATTCTGAGAAGCTGAGAGAAAGAATCCTACCTTAATATTGAAATTGTCATCAAGAAGGATGTTTTCCAATTTTAGGTCCCTGTGGACAACACCGTTCTGAAACAAGGAAGGGAAAACAGAATATAAGAAAATATTGGGCAAATTAAAGGTGAGCTGGCAGGGTGGTCTCTGCATCTGCATTTCAGGGCTGATTTCACTGTCATAACACTCACGGCCCAGTGACTTGTGACAGGCAATGTATTAGTCACTTGGTGTGTGGTTAAGGGAAGAATGACTGGAATCTGTCCTCCCACAAAGCCTGTAAAACAGCGGGGGGGGAAGAGGAGGGGGTCTTTTCGGAACTTAATTCCAGCCTGGATCCTGCCCCCACTGAGTGAAAGCAATATATTCTTCCCAGGCACCAGAAAACAATATCTGTCAATGACGTTAGTCCCTACAAAAGCCCTGGTTCCTCCACTGTGCAGCCATGTGGATCGGGGGAACTAAAACCCTAAAAGACTGTAGATGTTAGGGATGGAAACGAACAAGCTGGGTTTAGGTCAGAGCCTTCTTTAAAGACATTTGGGGAAAATTAACTGTGCCAGGAAGGCTGCTGCAGCTTTTCAGTGCCGCACAGTGAGGACTTTGAAAACCTGCCTTGTTTATCAGAGTTCAAACAGAGATTAAAACATTTAAGAATTCCAACAAAAGACTGCATTAGCTGCTCGTTGCCTTTAGCCTGATGCAAGTTTTGGCTCTATGCAGCTGGTTCATAAGTAGAGATAAAAGATCCACGAGGACAGCCAGTCAGTTACCTGGGGTTTAATTGCTTGAATTGCCATTCTAGTGGGTACCATGACGGATAAAATCATTAGCAAAGGGTACCTTTCTAGTGCCCCTATTACACCTGGAAAAGTTATTTTTGACTATCTGGAGTGAGTACATACTAAGGCTGAACACTCACACCATTCTCCAGCTCTTTTTTGCTTTTATATATTCTATCTCCTATTCTAAAGTTGTTCACTTAAATATTGAAATTGCAAATGGTTGCTCATTTGAATATATTAATATTAATGTTCTAGAATTTCTATGGGATGCCTTTTCCAGTTAATATCGTTAATTACTACTCTTTTATGTCAGAAGAATTATTTCCAAGGGGAAAACGGGATGTAGGGCTAATGTAAAGGAGTGGCTGGTAGTATGCCATAACACAGGAAAACATCCTTAGACTTTAAAAACAGGCAGTGAACTACTGTAGAACTTTCACTCAAGATCTCCCAGTGTACTGATACAATCACATGCTGTCATACTTAATAATGAATGCTGTTGCCTCAGACATGCTTTGAAATACAATCGCTACGCAGCCTTCAAATAGCATTTATTAATATCAGATTCCTTGCTTACCTTGTGGCAGTAATGCACAGCAGAGACTATTTGTCGGAAGAAGTGTCTTGTTTCTCTTTCGCTCAGTCGTCGCCTCTCACTGATATAATCGTACAACTCTCCTTTACTTGCATACTCCATGATGATCACAATCTTATCTTTATTTTCAAACACTGCACGAGATAAAAGAAAAAAAGCACCACAGTTGATGAAATACATTTTAAAAATGACACTTTAAAGGGCGAAGATGACTTAGGAAAACTGAACACATTCCGGTGTCACCTCCGCAGCCTGGAGAGCGACACTACCAAAAGCAAGTTCCCAAGCTAACTTTCCAGAGAAAGGCAACAACATCTCAGATGAAGAGAAAGAAGCTGAGATTTTGAGGAGCTGCTGACTTTCACACAGCTCTTTGCACAATAACATGGGTCACAGGATGGGAAAGTCAACCTGATCCTCATGAGGTGAGGCGGGCACTTGTGCCAGCGACATCTGAATTCTAATCCTGGCTCCAACCGGGACTGCCTCTTACCAGTAGTCCTTGTGGGGCCAGACAACAGAAGGAATCAGGAGCTACCACATCATTTGGAAAGTGTTAAATAAATGGGCAATAGACTGTCTTCAGTGACTGATACAGAAGAGCAATGTGACTGCTTTCACCTGCCATCAAAACCCAACAAATAAACGGATGCATGCATTCTCTTCCAGGCTAACTCCGTGCAGCAGCATGGTGGGCACAGACTCCTGAGCTAGCAGTGGCTGCAATGTCTCCAGAGCTGTACTGTATCTGTCAGCATGCCTCTGCAGCCTGTCTCATGCACCCAACCCATCCTCGAGCTCAGTTATCTCCAGCCTCTGCCGCACGTCCCAGTGCGTGTTGGACATATGCCCTTTGCCACTTGAGCAGAGCCAGCAGTGTCACACAACTCCCACGTAAGCAGGACAAGGAACATTCATCTGATACACGTCACACTGAGGCTGTTCCTTCAGGGCTCAGGGTACTTCTTGCTGCATGCTGTCAAAGACTTCACCAGGAATTGCAGACAACTAAACGCTTAAGCTACTAAAGCAGGCTGTGAGAAGTCTCAAATTGCCACAATGCCCTGGCTGCTAAAGAGTTTTTCCCTTTGATAACAAAACTCTTCCACAACCGAATGGAAACATCCTGCACCTGCCTCGCATTAAGACACAGTGACTTTCTGTTTTATTCTGCGGTGGCAGCCTGCTGTCACACTAGCAGCAAAACATCTTCAAATTAATGAGGTTATAGGGGTTGTTACAAGCGGATGCTAGTTTTGACCAGCCCCACTGGAACGATGCCTTCCTATACCTCTTTAGCAAAGCCTTGCCAATAGTTCTTAGTGTTTAACCAAAAAAAAAAAAACCCACAAAGAAACACTTCAGCTTTTGCAGCGAAATGCAAAGCTGCCTCTCTCAACATGTGGATATTTGCTGCTCTTAGGCTTTGCCTCATGTCCTCTCACACCTTGTCACTCAACTCCACAAGCCAAAACCTCCGCAGCTCCCTCTAACACCCCTGAACCCCAGCCAAACAGCTCTGATAAAAGAGAGAGCGAGCAGCCAGATAAAATTGGCCGCTGACTTGTCTGCTGGCCTCACTGTACCCCGAAGCAGAGGCTCCTGCCAGTGATTACATCCTATACGCATCCTCATTAACAATAAACTTCGGAAACTGGAAGAGCTGTCTCTGGATGGATTATGCTTACTGCATCCTCTCCAAGAATGACAGACTGATATTGTTTGGGAAAAACTGAACATGCCCCCTGTCATATATGGAAGTGCTATGATGTGTTACCATTACTGCACATGCTCGTTTCTCTGAGCTTGGAAAGGGTTGTTATCTACAGAGTTGTGTAGGACGGTGAAAAGTAGCTTTGATAAGCTGAGACAAACCAATAAAAATGCTTTATTCAAGCAATCTGATTTTTAAAAAATAGCAATCAAACAGCTGATTCAATGTGTTAGGGGTTATATGATGCACAGACAGGTGAGGTAGCCACATGGCACCACGGATCTCAGTGGACTCCCACGGGAGTGACAGCAATGACAGTCCTGCTATGATGTGATGTTCCTCCCACTTAAGTTCTTACTGAAGTTTTGCTTTCATCACTCAGCTATGAGAGCTTTCTCAAACTCTCCTTGCTATTCTGAAGTATGAAATTCTAATGTCTAATTTCTCTGGACTAAAATTTGCCACATTAATAAAAGTCCTGACCCAGACATATTTTGCTATGTTTATATGGAAATGATGCGGAGCGCACTCGGTCAGAGGTACATGCATTTAAAGATATTTTCCACTTCAAATTTTCTCTTATGCCCTCTGGAAAACTGAGATATGCCTTAAAATCGAATCTAGGAAATCATAAATCACTAAATTTTGACTTTTTTGTCATAAACATGCACTAGAATCAACGAGAACAGAAGCACCCCAGTAACTCACATTCAGGTTTCACTTTACCAGCCCACTCATGGCATACTGACATGTTTTTTCTTCACGAGGGAGCACTAAGGACACTACCCTTGGTCTCAGAGGACACTGCAGAGGCCTCTTCAGTACAACTGTAGCTGAATGATTACAGGATTGCACAGCAATTTATCTCTTCAACAGGTAATAGAGGCAAACGGAGAATCTTTTGTTTCAGGGAGATAGGGGGAATTTTTTCTTACAACTGCATCATGTCAACTTCGAGCACCTCCATCGTATCAGCTGAACCTCATGAGAAGGTGTATGGCCACTTCCCTGCAGGGAGGGAACTGAGTAGCATACAAAATTGCTTAAATGAGAGCTCCCACTGAAGGAGCAGGGAGTGGGAAGGCTGCAGGATTTATGTCCACACACACACACACAAAGGAATTCAGTGGTCAAAACAATCAGGCACGTGACAAGGTGGTATTTTGGCAACTCTCAGCCCATCAGCCACATATACCACGAATTTTCACAGCAGCAGTTAGGATGCCAGGCAGGCTTCACACAGACACTTCTAAATTTCCCTTCTGAGCACAGTCTGTAGTTTTATAAACATATGCTCCAAGAAAGCATTGTGGTCAATGGCTGGGGGAAGAGAGGAGGGCATTAATTAAAGGCTAGATTGACTTACTGCAAATAATAATGAGGTAATAAATATACTGCCCTGTTAACACCTGGGTTGTAACCTGCAGGCTGATGATGGACGGATTGCCTCCATATAGCTTCTGGGACAGCTCGGTTCACTCTTTGTTTTCACTGAGCATGATTTATTATCTGCCATCCTACTGCATATTCATTCCAAAACTCACCCCTGCCTTGAAGCGTGCCTGCAGCCTGGCCGCAGCTCCTGCTGATGGAGGAGCAGGGCTCCAGCAGGATCCTGCGCTCCATGAGCACCCCAGTGCTCGCCACTGATGGCAGGCCATGTCACGGCCTGTCACTGCTCCTCAACCCTGACCAAGGTCAAGGGAAGGAGAGAGGTTATGTATGGGAAAGGTGGGGCTGCTCCCCTTCCTTCAAAGCACCGATACCCTGCAAACAGAGCTGGTCAAACAAGATAAGTGGAGAACCGCCGGTATCAGCACCCAGACAGGTGGTAGCAGGAGAGACAGCCTGTCAATCACATACCAAGAGACGGGGGTTGCTTAGATACGAGGCACGAGCTCCACACGTTCAAGGAGAAACCAGCAGGAGGAACACTTGCTACAAGCTGTGTGTCATTTATTTTTGAGCCACTTCTACTGCTCTGCAAGCTGAGTGATGCTAAGAGAGGTGCAGCTAGGCCTCGGTGCAGGGGGAGGCCTGCTGCACCATCTTGGCCGTAGCGGTCAGGCGGTGCAGGGCAGCAGCTGCAATACCACGGGACGCCTTTGCAGATAGAGCATGCAGGACTAAAGACTGACTTCTGAGACACCTGCACTTCCATCTGGCCATGGGGAAGGAGGGAGGACAGCACCATGAGAGCACAGCAGGAACTGGGGAGCAGTAATGGGATGTACCACAGGGTACATGGAACAACGTGACTGCATCCCTAGGAGACAAGCAGCACTACTGTGCTAATGTACAAAGAAAAGGGGCACAGCAGCATGGAGAAACAGCATTTTCCAGTGGTCTATAAGCTTGCTTGGGGTTGCTCTGTCCATCCCCAAAAGCCTTAGCAGAGGCTAAGAGCAGTGCTCTGCACAAGCAGCAAAGGGTGTTTAAGTTCCAGCAGTCAAGGATAGATTTCTTACAGCTTTTCTCTAAACTATTCTCTTAACTCTTATATGTTTGTTTGTTTATTTTTAAAAAGAAAAAAAAAAAGAAAATTCTATACTTCTCAGCTGATAATTGAAACCAAATCTGTTGGCTTCAGAGTTCATTGAAGAATAAAAATGTGAAACTGGGAAAGAACTTCACTTCTCACTACCAAAGACATATCTGAGACAAAGTACATTCTGTAACATCAACAATCTGTCTCTTCCACAGTCTGTTCTACTACAGCAATAATTCTTGGATATAATCTCTCCGCTTATTTATATTTAGAGGCCATAAAATGATGAACTCAGCTTCTATCTACAGCTCTCTGTCTTCCCAATAGCACTGGTAGGCTAGGGACCTCTTGCTGATCAGCACTCTTCTTTTCACCCTACTTCTCAGTTCTGTCCTTCAGCTACATAGCCATCACCTCTGCTGAAACTGCACAGGACAAGGCTGGCATTGGATGAACATACTCACTACCCAACTTATGTGCTCCTGAAGACGGACTTCACCCCAAAAGTGTTGAAAGCCCATACAGACCTGGTTTTGCAAACATCAATCAGATTTCAGAGTACATATTGGACATCTCTCCACTAGGGCAGTTCGCTTCAGACTTATTTACAACCAACTTTAAAAAGGGAAACAAAGCAGAATGCATTTGCCTTTTCTTCAGGCTTACAGGATGCTGAAGTCAGTGTGAGAGCCAAGGGGGGAGAATTTTTTCCCCCTTAATGGACTACCTCCTTGCAGGCTGATTCCATTTGGTTTACATGTAACCCTGGGGTAAGGATTTCAGTTTGTTAGTTTAAGAGGGGCGGCCAATCTCTTCGCACTGGAACCATTTGAATTCTCCTCATGCCTTTGCTCTCTATCAGAGCAATCTCCTAAATTAGTTCCAGTATGTTGACATTCCTTCCATCTGGTGTCTTTCCATTCAGCGGTATTTTTATTACTCTCCTAACAGCCGCAGACAGAAGTACCTTTCCACTGCTACAAAATGCTCTTTTATTAAAGGTCAGCCAAATCAAAAGAACAAGCAAGTTTGTTTTTAATTTTAGAGATGCAGACTAGAATAACCTTTTCATTCAGAAAAGTCATGTATGACCCAATTACCTCACTTTGTGTAATAAGGCACGAATTATTCTTCAAAAAGATAAGTGAATGCTGAGAAGTGTTTTTTACCTTAGAATTTCAGCCCTATGTGTCTTTTGTGTTCTTGACTGCTTAGAAAGGTTTACAGACCCTTGATGTAAAGATGCTTGAACACTGTGTTCTTTATTGTATTTATTATTTCTAGTAGTTGATGGCTGCTTTTGAATAGCTCATACAGCAACCATGAAAAAATTCAAGGTCTAATTTAGTATGCCACTGGCATGTATATGCTTAAATTTATGCATATGCTTAATTATAATGGAAGAGAATGAGATAAAAGTATGTGTTTTAAAGATAAGCACGCGCTAAATTGCTTTCCTGAATTACGGCCTTATTGCATCTCTTCTTAAATTAAAGCAACATAGTTAAGATCCTGCAGTAATCGTTTTAAATCAGACAGCATGCTACAGTTTACTCCCCAGTGAGGGGATTAAATCAAAACGAGAACCATTATCCTTGCTGAGGCTGTTTCTCAGAGGATGAGACTTAGGATATGCAGATTTTGACCATCTACTATTTAAAAAGGATGGGGAGGAAAAACGAGAGTTGCTAATTCAGCCACAATACTACGTGTTACACTAATTGTCTTCTGTTTCAGCAAAGAATACAAGAGCTAATTCCCCTTTTTTTCTTAATTACGATTACAAACTGCTGAGGAACCTCAGACAAGCAAATATTTACATTGCAGTGGGAGGCCTCTGTAAGTGGAAAGATCAAAATACATTTCAGTGCTGCTTGCCATCGCTTCGATGTCTGAATTGAACTTGCCAGTGATCTCACACGTTTGGGTTAAAGTCAAGTCACACAGAGCGGTGTCTAGGCGGTCATCCTGAATGAGAGGAAATTCATAAAGGTGGGGTATGAAAAATGAAGAGTTCAGTTTGTTTATACTTGTTTCATTACTATCACCAGACTCTAGAAATATTATCATGTGTTCTTGGATGTTATCAACTGAAAACAATGGAAGTAAAGCTCTCTGAGGTCAAAAGCCTACATAATTAGAGGAAATCAATTAGAAATGTGCTTAAATGCTGTCACAGCTGAAGTACTTTCTGTTGGCAACATTTTTAAAAAAAAAAATCATTGCAGCTTTCCAACTTTCATCATTCTTGTTAAAAGGCCTGCCCATCCACTTGACATTTTAAAGGACTTGTATTGACGTTTTCAGGTGTTTTGCACACAGAAGGGTTCAAGTAATTAGGCAATGAGGTTTGTTTTGGAAAAACAGGAGATAGCAGAGGCTGGGATTGCCTGCACAGCACTGTTAGCCTGAGACACAGAGCCAGACTGCTCTCCACACACACACAGACCTGCGGACCACAGGGCCGCTGCTCCGGTTCTGAGCTGCCTCCATTCTACAGGGACGCACACGGATGGCTCGGGAGCACCTGTCTGAGCCAGTGCTGCTACAGACACAGCCTGTCAGCAAGGATGCATGTTTCTGCACCTTGCCAGCTGCTACTGGGCAGTTATTTTGCAACGTGGCTGCTTTCGATGTGGTAGCTTGACCAACGCAACTCAAGCAGCACACATGGAAGAGAGGCCTTCGGGCATGTGAAACGCCAAATGTTTGTTTTCTTTTTCTCATGCAGAAGTCTGTTATGAAGTGTGAGGTTGAACATGTATTTGGCAAGCAAAATTAGCATCATGAAATACTATGCCACCACCATTACACACCATCAGATTTCCTTCCGTTGTCTTTGGCATCTGAAAGTACAGAAATGTTGAACTGATTTCCTGATTAACCAAAGCATGCCACGTCACTTGAGTCATTGTGCTTGGAGTACCTTTCTGCTTTTTTATTTGTTTTTCTTAACAATACCAAAAACACAACATAGAAAGGAAGAAGTCTCTCTTACATGGGAAATTAATTTTTTTGTGCCTTGTTGCTGTAAAGAGTCCAGCGCTCCTCCAAGCATCCTGGCCCCAGTTCAGCAAAGCACTTAAGCACGCGCTTTCCTTTGGTTACTCGTTCACATTAATGCCATCCTGTTCCACTGGCACTGAACTGTGATCCTAATATTTACTCATTCTTCAGGGAATATCTTTGTTAAACTATTTCTACAAGGCTGTTAGCAAATAAACTACTCATTTTCAAGTGTCTTTTGCAAATGGATGAACTTTTCTCTATGGCTGTGCCAACCAAGGACACTCTTCCAGCACAGAAACACTCACACAGGCACTGTATTTCATACTACAAAGACCCAAGAGCTCACTCCTGACTGTCCCAAGCACAACTTCACTCTCATGATTGGTCCAACACATGTTTAAATGTTTACAGAATCAGGTCCTATGCTCTTCCCCTGGTTTAACTTTTATAAAGTATTGCCAGATGGAAGAGATTTTGCACTCAGACTACTCCTGGAAAAATATGTTAGCTCTCAAAGGCTTTATTATCAAATCCTGGAGTTTTCAAGGCAAAAAAAGAAATAGGGCAGGAGAAGGTGGGGTAAGGGGGAGACAGACAGATGAATGGACAGAAGTATTATTCTATAAATTAAAATTTATGTCCTGAAATCAGAACACTGCTAGCAAAGCCAGCTTCGTTTATCCAGTCCCTTTCAAGGAGTTTAAAGTCACTTGAAAGAGCACTTCCCTTGCAGCCGCACTCAACAGATTGCCAATTACAGCCCTGCTGAGAGGTTGGAATTTCTTTGGACTCAGAACTGTACATCTGCCCTCATGGTAATGGGCAAAATACGTTCCTTTTGATTAGGTTACAAAGAAATATTGTTAAACCGAAAAGCTTTGTTTCCATCCATTTGGATTTGCCCGATATATATATATACAAAAAAAAAAAAAAAGATAAGCTCATGTTTACATCAAGTTGACAAATTCAAAGGTTAATTGCTCTTAAGCAGGCAGGTCAAAAGGATACCTAAACAAGGATCCTACTTAAGGAAAACACGTTTGTAAATGCAGTATGAAGAGCTTTCAAAGATGTTACAGAGAGATGCAGCATTGTCCATGTTAGGTAGAGTCAGTGCTGTGAGACCTGCAGGGGCGGTCTGAATACCTGCAGTAAGAACCAGTGAGAGTAGAAATGTATCTGTGGGATGGCTTCAGTCTAAAAGTTAAGCATCTGATTTAAGTTAGTCAGCTAGACTCCCCATCTGCCACCAACAGGAACCTCTGGCATGTCATTTATCCCACTCATCTGAAAAAAGATCTCCCAGTAAGGAGCAAAGCACCCAGCGTAGATGCTGATCTCTCTTAACTAAAAAGAGGGAAAATAGACTTCTAGCGTACCCAACTGCCTAAATATTGGATGGCTCAAATTTAGTGAGACAAAGCCCACCCCCAAAGACAGTAACTTCAACATTTGGAGTCAGAGAATAGCAATATTATCACTCTTAATGTCTCACTCAAGAGGAACACACAATTGTGTTTAAAATCCCACTTCAACAGGACACAAATACTTCAGTCCTAAACGCAGTCCCATAACTTCATTGCAAGTATGCTCCTAGGCTTGAGATGAAGCACAGCTTAAGGGTCACTGAACTTACATCCTCATCTCTGGGCAGCATGTGAACACTCTTCTGGACTCGGCTGTGTATCCACACATCTTCCCAGTGCTACAACATCTAACATTCCAGCACTGGCTGCTAAAGGCCGAGTATGGTCCCTGACTGCCAGTAAAGGCTGGACAAGCTCTACAAAATTCCATCTTCCAATGGACTGCATTCAAACCAAGTAGCTGCCTTCTACTGCCCATCCCTCCAGGCCACGAGTTAAACACAAGCAGCCATGAAAAGCTGCTCTGCTTTCTAGAAAACTAAAAGGAAACAAACCAGCAATAGAATGGAAAAATTCCCAGAAATGAGAGAAAAACTGCTTCCAGGTTTCTCTCCGCAAATGGCTGCTGCTGGCTGACAGAGCACAAGAGTAGAGTGCTGCAGAGGAAGCAACATCACCCACCACAGGCACTTGTCCTCCAGGAGATGGGATGATACCTCCATTGCAGAACCTGCCTGCTTCTCTGCAGAAGCAACGCTCATCTCTCCATGGAGGGGAAAGGTTTGCTCCCACAGGACTTTATTGCCTGCCTCTTAAAAATACTGTAATCTTTTTAACTTTTACAAATGTTTTAACTCATTAAAAACTATTCAAACTAAGGATGAGAAGGGCAGTTGGTCAAAGCACTGCAGCATGCTTAATCTTTTTTCTTTTGGAGTTCCTGTGCACATTTGAAATAACTTTTGTTCCATTTGCAACCCACATGCTGACACAGCATCCCTCCCCTTTTCTGTTCCCAGATCCTGTTATGAGTTTATTCAATAAAAAGACAGATATTCATCTCTTTTCAAGTAAAAGAACATGCTTTTGAATAACTCAATATGTGATACCGTAACAGTACTCCAAGCCAGCCCTTGTTTTAATCACTTGTATTGACTGTCGGAGTAGAGCTGCCATATACATATCATCACCTTGTGCATTTACCTCACGGGTATGTAAATACGAGGGGCTAAATTTGGGCTGTGTGTTACATGTAGGGAAAGGTGATACCCTGGGAGAAGGCCACCCAACCCGAGTCCCTCCAAGCCTTCAGAGTCCACAGCCCAGGTCCATAGTTGCCACCCTCCTTGTAAGGCCCAGGAGCAGACCTCTTTAGCCAGTGTCTTTCAGCATGTACCCAGCCCAAGCTATTTAGCTCTATCAGGGATGTTACAGATTTGAGGGAGGAAGGAAGGAGGAGGATATTCTTCTACAGGATGATACTCTATAAATATATAAACAAACAAACGGGCAAAAAGGGAATAATGCTCCAGCTTCCTGTTCCTTGCTCTAGACCAGGGAGCAGCTCCAGGAGCCAGGAATTATCAGGCTTCACTGCTATGTCCCAGGAAGAAAGGAGTTAGAGAGGAAAGACAGAAATAGGGAACAGGAATGGTAGCCCAGTGACAAGACTGACAGGAAACCATGCAGAGGTTGGTAGGAAGCGGATGCTCAGATTCAGAGGAAAAAAACAGCAATCACAGAACCAGCAAGACTTAATCAGTGGGCAAGGGAGCACCAAACTGAAGGGAAACATGTTTGTAAATAAAATGCAAATAGTTTTCAAAGACATTACAGACAGACACAGCATTGCCCATGATAAGCAGAGAAAACAAAACAGTTCTTGTGCAGCCCAGGGAAGAAAAGTTTATAAGGACTGTTGGAGGGTCTGGGGACATAAAGCGACATGGGGCTGGTGTGAGAGAGGGTGAAATCGAACTGAACTTCTCAGTGGGAGGAAGGAGATCAGATGATACATGCAATGATTTCCACCCACAGTGGACACAACGCTCAAGTCACACGTGAAGAAGTTCCTCCAGGCAAAGGGTTATGCATCTGTGAAACACTGATGGTTCAGAGGGAAGGCAGCGCTCAGAACAGTCTCTTTGGGAAGAGATGGGTTATGCTAGGGGTAAGAGTTTGGGGCATGATCTCAAGGAACATAAACATCAGGTCCACAAGGAAGTAATCGAGTGGTTGGAGAGAACCACGTTCACTAACCTTCGTATATGGTGATGATATGAGGGTGGCTGAGGGATGACATGATCTCAATCTCCCGTCTGATGTGAACCATATCTTGTTCATCCTTAATTTTGTCCTTACGAATGGATTTTATTGCAACCTATAAATTCAGGAAATCAAGCATTATTCTTGGAACTGAACAGACGCATATCATCTATTAAGGAGAGTTCAAAAAATAAATACAGATGTTAGATGTTGGCAGAACGTGAAATCACCACAACAACGTTTTAAAATAGAAAACTCCACACCCTAGCTCATTGGTTTTAGAGCAAAAAATGCACTTTCATACAGCAAAGGATGGCATGAAGCTTTAGGATCTTCAAGTATTAGAACTTCACTGAGAGGGAGCACAGCATTTTATGGAAGGACTCTGTTAGCCTAAGCACTCTCCATCTGAGGCAAACAGTAAAACTCCCAAAATCCTTTGATGGGAACAGCATTCAGTTAGACATGATCACATCTGACAATTTCAAACAGAAGCTTTGGAGACAATTTCTCTGAAGTAAGGTTGTGATCTCTGATGGAAAGGAGGCAGAGAATCCACAGTTCTGATTACAAAATAGATATTTGTCCTTGCTAATACGCTGAGGACCACATTAACGCAAGTTGCTCCATGGTTCTCCAAAACAGCCAAACTGCTCATGACTTATTTCAAAATCAGAAGAAATAAATCTTTGAAATTCACATCTAAACTCGTCCTCATATAAACCCAAGGCTTTCAGGCCCTGCACAGCACTTATGCAATCACCGCAAAACCATATCCTTCCTGCATCCTTCCTCAATCAGCAACCTTTTTACAAGCACATCGTGTGACTGGGTATCTTTCCAAAAGGCAGGGTGGGAACAGAGGAAGTGATAGCTGAACTTGCAATATAAATTCAAATTATAACAGCCCTTGTGAGTGTGTGAGTGTTACCAGTGAAAAAGGGCTTATCTGAACAACGCCATAAATAATCGCAGAGGTCAGCTCCTGCCCTTTGAGAAATGCCCAAGCCAACAATGGTGAGACGCTGATGCGAGAGGGAAGGTGAGGGCATTGTGTGGTCTGAATGGCAGCACGGCCTTTATTATACTCAATATTTACCCTGTTTTATTTTTGTAAGGCAGAGTTCAAGGAATAAATTATCAGCAAGTTTAAAATCAACAATAAGTCTTTGAAATGCATCACTGACCTGCTGAGATGACCACCCTTTGTGGCTAAACAACACTTTTGTCATTCTATGCAGCCAACTACTGTGGACCTCTCCTGCAAAAACATTTGTTAATCTGTGATATACGTAATTTCCCTGGTTCCCTCAGAAAAATACTTTCACTGCCTACTTCAGTAATTGCAAGTGGCATGACCAGTATTGTTTTCATTACATGATGTAGCATCAAGGATATTGAAGAAAGAAGGGAAAAACTTACAGTATTATAAAATTGAAATGTACATAAACAGGAGCTAGTTTAAAGGATCAGGTTTCCTACAAGGCCTTCAACTCTGAAAAGCAACATTGTTCAAAAAAGCACTAAGCATATGCTCCATCCCCTTGAATTGCAAAAGATTTCAGCATGTGCTTAAAATCAAGCATGTGCTCAAGTGCTATCCTTCTTTTGGTCAGAGGAACAAAAAGCAGAAGTCAAGGGACAAACTGATCAGCACGTGAAAAACAAAACAGGTCTTTTCTTCCTCTTTACCCAAATATTTGGCAGAGATTTTAAAAGTAACAGCATAACTATGGTCTTATCTAAGCTACTCATATTTCTAGCAAAGGTAATGCAATAGATCCTAATGGAATGAGTGACCCAGGTAATCTCCAAGCTACTCTGGAGACAGAGAAGGCAACCAACAGTAAAGACAAGACTGGATTTTCTCCCCTTCCCATGTTTGCACTGGGACAGGCTGCAAATGCAAATACACCCTGTATACAAGAAGGACGTGGGTGGCTCTTGGAGCAATATGTGCATTCCGGCAAGAAATAAATATAGACATGGCTAAAAACACATTTTTTTTTTGTTAAAAGACAGCCTTGTACTTGGCTCTGAGGAAGAATTTAAGAAGGGTTCCATTGTCAAACATACAACGGGGAGCAAATTCTTCATCATTCATGGCTGGTAAAGAAATAACAGCACCCCAGAGAGCAAGCCAATCTCCCACCAACTCGACTCTGTGCTTCAGACAGGACTTTTTTAAGTCTACACATAATTACAGTAAATGGCCTCTCAGGAATAATTGTATATGTGAAAACGTATTTTTAGATACAGAAATGCAAATGTGATTGAAAAGAGTGGCAGCACTCTGTAAATAAATGTTTGGATGAATCTTCAAATGCAAATAGATGGGTTTCCTGGGAATATATATTCTTCTACAGGACCGGAGAATTTACAGTCTCACAGCCTCCATTGAGAAGTGGTCAATGCACCTAAGAACCTTAATTTCTAAAGGCTGTTTCGAAAGGTTTAACTGAATTTTGAAAAAGGTACATAAGCTGGAAATATCACTGCTCTGTTCAAGGGGGAGAATTCAGCAGCCCAGCTGAAGTAGTTGGGATTTTCTCAGTGACATCCAGACTGCAAGACCCAGCATCAAGAAAGAATGCATGCCAAACACATGCCTCATCTTTTACTATTCAGGGCTTTCTCTTCCCTCCCTCGGCCACTTCAGATCATGGTGACTGGCATTTAGAAATGAGGAAAGACAAGAAGCAGGTGTCCCCTGACTTGATGGCAGTGACGTCAATGGCACGGGGACGGCTGGCTCACCCCGAGCACGTACCCATGCTCAGGACATACCCTGTTGCCTAGACAAGCAGCAGGAGCACTGCACAGGAGGAAATGTCCCTTTGCAGAGGGGCAGGACATTATCAGGAGGAGCACTGCATTTTGAGTAAGGCTTCAGACACTCCTATCTACTGATGCAATGCTATCACTGTGTAATTGCATAGCACACGGAGATGCTCAAAGCACGGTGCGGCCACTTATTATTTAAGCGTTGGGAGGCAAATGGTGATTTGGCACTATTCACTTGCTTTGAGAAGAGGAAATTGAAACAGAAAGCTGATGTGGCTCCTAAAGGAAAGGA
Organism: Penelope pileata; assembly: GCA_013396635.1. Taxonomy (NCBI): domain Eukaryota; kingdom Metazoa; phylum Chordata; class Aves; order Galliformes; family Cracidae; genus Penelope; species Penelope pileata. Next base: position 21,165 of record WBMW01003835.1, on the reverse strand, counting down.
GAACAGTAGCAGCTCAGAAATTGCCGTCTGCCTCTCCTCCCAAACTGCAATACATCACAGGAGCATCTGGCCCAACGAGCCACGGCATCATTAAAGGCTAATTTCTGATATCTCTCCTTATGTTTCAGTGGCCACTTTTCCCCTCAGAAAGGGCCGCAGGGAGATGAAAGGTTTGAACCCCTCTCAATAAACACCTTCTACCCCACGCTGTCTGCCTGGTGGCCTGTACAGGCCTTTCCTCAGGGAATGCGCTCAAGGAATCATAGAATCACAGAACAATTTGAGTTGGAAGGGACCTTAAACACCATCCAGTTCCAATCCCCTGCGATGCGCAGGGTTGCCATCCACGACATCACGTTGCCCAGGGACCCATCCAACCTAGCCTTGAACACCTCCAGGGATGGGGTATCCAAGGACTACCAAGAGCGCACAGCCATGCCGGTGACCTGTTCCAAAAGGCCAGCAAGCAAGTGACCGCTGTCAGCAGGCTTCCACTGACCAAGTGGCATCCTGAAACAGGATCAGCTGTGTAGCAGGATGGTGTATGGTCACACGGGCACTGCTTCCAGCTCCTCTCCTCCACGTATGGGATCTCTGCCAGCTGAGTGTTGTCCACCTGCATCAGTCTGCACCAGCAAGAGTGTATGGGCTTACGTTCACTGACGTGAAGACAACACAAACAAGAATGCAGCACCAGGTATTTTTCAGTATTTCATAGAAATATTACGAGTCATGACCACATTTTAGGTATTTATTATGTATTTTGTTGCTTTCATCTCTCTGAGCAAAATAAGATCTCTATCTGTTTTATTGTTCTTTGGTTGCAAAGCGAATATCAATAACGGAATTTCTTTTATGAAATGCATCTTACTCAGAACTATATTCCAGAAAATACACTTCCAAAGTACACTTATGCTTTTAACACCCACTTTTCAAAACCTCACTGGACTGGTGCCAGATACGGTACATGATGAACCTGAGCAACTTAAGCCTAATAAAAAATAAACTCAATTGAGAAATACCTTATGAAGAACTTGTTTGTCCATTCTTTAGGTCCTTTTCTTAAAAGCTTGCTTGCTTATTTCCCTTGCTTTCTCTGCAACAGCTCCACTGCATGCACCATCAAAATTTATTAAGGGTCGCAGCACATGAATCACAAGTAGGGCAAATGCAATATGCTTTTTCACATCAACTATACTAACTACTCAAAATATTCCAGATCTGCAGAGAAAGTGCTATTAGTCCCTTTGGTACTCTCAGTGCACCGTACTTAGACCTCTACCACACTTTCTCAATATATTTTACTGGTTTTAAGACTTAGATAATTTAATTATAGTATTTTTAGTAACTTTACTAGTGGAGGAATTTGTACTTTCCCTAGCTTCTTGTCTTAATGAGAATTTCAGATAGCTCCAAGATCTTGAGTTCAGACAAAGAAGCATATCAGGTTCTTAATAATGAAATCTAAAGCCTCTAACCCCAACAAAACAGGTTCAAGTCCACCCAAAGCCCCTGTAACCACAGTACACAGTCTGGCAAAACACTTTAGCACATGCCTAACACCACATATGTGACTTTTGTGGGATAGCTCACACATGTAAACTTAAAGACGTGTGTGAGCATCAAGGTCAGAGCTCTAAACTAGATCATGTGATGGTCCCAGCGGGGACTGGTACTGAGTGATTTGATGGCCTTAATCTAATGCTGGAGTTTACTGCTTACGTGCATGCATGCAAGTACACGCATACACATTTCCCATTAGGAGAACCCTTGTGAGATAAATATCCTTGACCAACAGACCAAAACAACTGTGTCATCGTCCCTCACTGGCTGTATGCAGCAGGAGCATCCTCGGTACCTCCTCTGCAGCCCCAGTGGCAACAGAATCCCAAGGCCACAGAGGGTGAGGGGAGAAAGGCACACCAGGGATGAACTGAAAACACCTCCACCTGCACAGCCAGTTTGTGTACAGGCCCCTGCACAAAAGCAGGTAGAGGGAATACCCTTCCCAAAATGTACGTCACAAGATACAGAAAGCAGGGGGCAGTGAATCTCCAGTACAGCCACGCATTTCCAAAGGGCTCACCATGAGCCCAGCTCCCGCTTGGCCGCTGCTCTGCCCTCAAGAAGCAGATAGGAAAGAGGGAGCACAGCTTTTGGCTCCCCACCTCTCCGTGAGTCAGCTTACAGAGCTTGCTGGGCAGGAAGCATGGAGAAATAAGCCGCTCTCTTCAAGGCTGTAATAAATTACCTGTCTCCATTTGCTGGAAAGAGGATTTATACTCGCTCTCTCAACTGGTGCAGAGAGATTACGAAGTATTTTCCAATACGCTTCATGCTTCTTTGCTTTTGTTTGGTATGAATAACTCAAACTGAGCTATAAATACCTCAAAAACATGATGGTTGCAAAGGTTTCTGTACATTCAGTCCTATCGGTAAGTATCTGCTCCTCCACGAGCTTCTCGGCTGCTGGGCAAAGCAGGACGGGTGGAATTTGCTTTTACAAAGGCAGATCCAGACCATTGTGTACAGCAAAATATTTCAAAGCCTGAACATCTGGTAAGGAACACAGCAGGCAGCAAGTGCCCATCTCCATATCACCTCTCCAGGTCTGCTGAGTCATTGCTGGCTCACAGGATGAGCAACAAAGGTGTACCTTCATCAAAGCGTCGAGCATTTCTCTTGATTTCAGGAGGCTGGTTCACATGTTTGTTTTTACTTAACAAACTCACGTTCGCCTCATTTCCAGCCAAGATGCGTGAATGCAAACAAAGGTGGAATAAGCCGTGCTGCAAAAAGTCCCAGATTTTAAGTCAGCTGCTGCTGTGACTCGGGCTGACCACCTGAATGACACAAGCGGCTGAGCCTTCCCCAGCAACCTCCGCGTGCAGTACATTCAGTCCCATTGAAAACTATCTTCCACTCTCATTATCTACCAAGGCTATTTTTAGGACTGTGGCGAGATATGAACAAACTGCTTTTCTCCACCAGGGAGGCTGTGAATTGTAAGCTGGGTCTGGCCCCTGTGCATACCACCCGTGCTCCAGAGCAAATTCCGATGGGTTATTGCAATAGCCTTGCGGAGAGCTGGGAAAATGACATCAGGAAGGAGTGCGGTCCCCTGAGGAAGGAAAAACGGCTTGCTGTCACGGGGAGATATGTCAGAAATGCAGCTTAGCAAACAGTATCAAAACCAATTTTCTCTGGGTGCATTGGGAGGGGAGAGCTATACAGCCACAAGCCTCTATTTTCCTAAAGCTGCGAAGGGAGGCCAGCCCCAGCCAGCAATGGGAAATGGGCGAGTCCAGCCGGTTTCACAGCTCTGCTTCCTTTCCTTGAGACTCCTAGGTGGGAAGTGCAGTGTGGCAAGTGCCAACAAGGGTGGGGAAGTAAAGAATAGGTGGATCGAGTGGGGGAAGAGAGAGGCAGAGCAGAGGATGTCTGGGGGTGGGGAGAGAAAAGGCACATTGTTCTTTCTCCAGCTCCATGGAGCTTAGCAAGAAAGAATAAAGTCTGGCACTGTGCTTTGTTTTTCCAGGGGAGTCTGGAAATGCCTACAGCTCGTTTTCCAGGGGAGTCTGAAAATGCCTATGGCTCTTGGCCCAGACATCACCAACACAAGAGGAAGAGAAACAAAGCTATGAAATTGGGTGGCCCCTGAGGCACTGCAATCCAACGATAAGGAGGGGGATGCTGATAATGCAGCTGCATTGAAATGGCACTTCCAGGGGTTGCGCAAGGAAGAGAAAGGCAAGGCATGGGATGGGCTGAGTAACGGTCTGCTGGCCTCCAGATCTTCCAGGTGGGAAGGAGCCAGGGGCGGGTATCTCTGCAAGGAAGCCAACCATCCAGCAGGTTCTGCAAAGGCATCCTCACGCAGACTTCTTGCAAGTCGCCTCCTCCATGAGTATTTCTTTGCTGTGTTCCTTGATACGCAAAAGAAGAGCTACCTTGAGAATCCAATCCCAGGCCAAACACAGGAGTGAAGAGCATCACGCAGGATGTGCATCTGCACAGCCATAGAAACACTTTATGCACCGACTGACAAGTTGGACAGAAGGACACTGGGAGCTGAAGCAAAATCAGCGCCTGGCGTCGTGCGTTTTGCTTCACCATCTCTGAGAGTTCCCTTGGGAGAAAAAGGGTAAGGTTGACACAATGCCATTGTTTTGGAGATTGTTGCTTGTCAGATCCTAAAAGCCTGATCGATGGTGATACTGCCTGGGAGATAGGCACGCAACAAAGTCCTAATTAATTATTTACCAACAGCCCAACTCTACTGTTTCATAGGTTGGCCAGCTACACAATAATCAGGAAAGTAGCCCAAAGAGGCAGACAGTGCACCCAACGGGACTCTGATGATCCAAATCTCAGGGCTTCTGCCCGTCGCTCCATTCCACAGCATGTTTGCTCTGACCATTACAAGGATGTTAATGAAGACAAAACGTTCAGCAGCTAAATGCATAAGGGGAGAGGATGCACATGCCACGATGGACCTCTCGAACTCACTCACTTTCAAGAGGCAGACGTATTTTTTACATCTGTCTCACTCTGTATGTTAAAAGCAGACAGCAAACATCTGCGCCTCTCTGCTTCCTTCCCCTCGTCCCAATGTAACACATAAAGTTTGCATTTCTGAAAACCAAAGCTGATTTACTGCTCCTAGATCACTCACTACCTGTAGAGAAACTCACTTTTGCACCAAAGCATTAGAAGTCCCAAGTCTATGTGATAAATGTTAAATCAACGTTTTATTTGCCTAAGATGAGGCACAACATCCGGTGCCTCTTGTGAGAACCACGGTAATTTTACCTCTGTTTCCATTTTCTTTCCCAGATCTGCTGGACGCAGTTGCTGTTACTATATAAACTATACAAATGAAGATTCAGCAAGAGAAGATGAACTGACTTATCATAAATACAAGGCAAGGGGTTACATCTTTTTCCTAGTTCCCCCTTTATTCACACAGAAAAATGCCCATGGAACCAAGTTTTAATGAGCAGAAGGCTCAAGGTTCACACATTTATGCTGCACACATACAAAGTGGGTGCCAGGAGGAACATGTACAACACCCTTCCTCCACTTCTTTCCTCACCCCCGCACACGGTGCCTGGTAACAGGATTTGTGTGTGCATTTCCTGAGTAGCTACTGCCCTACTGCAAAACTCATAACCCTTCATTGTCTTGTTCCTGCTGTCCTCAGCTAGGCGCATGAAGACTGGCATATTTACACCAGGCATCCTCTGACAAACTTTTCACTGAATGCTGAAAAGCCTGGCCTTGAGCCATCCTTACCGCCAGGTGGATCTTACAGCTCTGTATGAATCCCTTCAGGACTGATGCACTGTTAGGAGTGAGAAGAAAAGCATTCATCTGCTTTAGTGTAGATCTGCTTTCCAATAGCATTTATAACAAAGGTTAACAATGTGGTCACCAATTTTTCATTTTGAAGCAATGAACTTTCAAAACAGAGAGAAGGGAGGGCTGCAGAATTCGGAAATGGGCAGTCTACTGACACAAGTTAGAAATCCATCGAAAAACCTTTCCCTTCCCAAAATAAAAGCTTTTTATTCTGCATTGATGAAGTTTTGTCCACCCTGGTTGCAGCAGAGGATACAAAGAATTTGATGAAAAGTAAAGACCAGAGAAGATGAGGTTATTGGAGATGTCTGCAGCTGGAACTGCCAGGACTGGAGCCCACAACTGGCAAGCTGGAAGAGTCCCTACCATACACAGAGCTCATCTGCCTGGTAAGAAGAGCCACCATGCTTAATTCTTCTTGACAAGACCCTTCTGCATACCCAAAGAAGAGCCACCATGCTTAATCCTCAGCAAGATCTTTCTGAATAGCCAAAGATGCAGCATCTGATACTTTAAAATGTTCATAACCCACCCTGCATAAAGCAGACTTATGATCTAATTCTGAAGGACTAAAGAAAAGTGGGGGAAAACATGGCCAGGTTAAAGTTTTACAGTTGTCATGCCCAGACCAATGGAAGATCATTTCTTTTCCAAAGTCTAATAACTTAAAAATACCCCATACAGCTACCTTCAATCTTTCAAGGAAAGTTCATGTTTTGGCACATAAGGAATTTTATCTGGAAAGTAACTTGGGTAGGGGATTTCCTTTATGCAGCGGAGGTTCATAATAGTAATTAAAAGAAAAAAAAAAAAAAAGCTTTAAAACCTCAGCTATGGATCATTCCTCCTTAATAGATGTCAACCAGCAGTGAATGCCACATTCACTGAAAAGATGAAAACTGCATTTATAGTTAACTGCTGGTGAAGTTGCCAAGCAGATGTTTATTTTTGGCTTCCACATTTACAAAAGCCAAATGCTATGCTGAATTGGGATTACACAAAGTCTGACTGCTTTTCTTCCAGGTTATGATTTTGTTAAAACCAAAAAAAAAAAGAAGCTGACCACTTATAAGTAGGAAAAAACCTGGTAGCATCCATTTCTATCATGTCTGTTTATACCATAGTTTAAATAAGGTTAGAATTGTGCAATCATTACTGATCGACTTCCAAACACAGCACAGCTCCATCCAGCACATGTGCAGAAGAGGAAAAGTTGTTGGAAGTAAATCATGTATCAGTCTTTTAACTTCTGCAAGTCTGTGTGCAGACTGTTTAGCACTAATTAAATTACTGGCAAGTCAGGTTAAAGAGGAGTGAAAGAATTCACAAGCCCCAAGTTTACTGTTCTCAGCGTTACACGGATGTTACAGATTCCCTCTCCAAGAACTGGAAGATAGATCTCACATTCGTTTTGAGGTTTGATCTTGCAGCTACCACAGCTGCTGATGTAATGTAAAATGCTAACCTGGGACAGCAGAGAGGGACTTTAATTTGATGCTGTTTTTTCATTGTGAATAAGCAGCGAACCACACTGAAGTAATCCTCCATAGCAGGAGTGCACAATGTTCAAGGCACTGATTTGGGGATGAAATGTAATACCAAGATCCTGGCTACTTCATTAGAGAAGGACTTTTATGACTTTCTTGAGAAGAGAGGTACAAAGCCCCAGTGCCTGGATCTAGTTCCAGTTTGCAAATGGCAGTCTCCTATAATTCCTCCCAATAATTTAAGTTGGAAATGGGGATATTCACACCCTTTAAGCAACTGCTGCAAACTATTGCAATGTGCTGCTAAATAATTGCTAAATAATGGTAACCTGAGCAGTTACCAGAGTCTCCAAAGTGATTCTGCATATGTTTAGGTGAAAGGTACTATATCAGCGCGAGGCTGTAATTCACATTAAAGAATGAAGGGGGGGTGGACATTGTTTAAACACTTTCTTACTACAAGTTTTTTCCAAGAAGCCACCTGACAGTGCATTTTCATTCATTGGTAAGTTCTGCTTGAGAAGGCTGTGGGTAAACAAATGTAACTCAGCTTATTCTCTCTTTCCCTGAAGAGTCTGTGAGTTCAGGGAAGCCTCAGAACTGCTAAGAGCTTTGCACATCTTTACAACGTCCTTGCATCACAATGCTATGGCACCTGCTTTTGTGCAAATCTTTCAATTTCGCTGTCCTCGTTCTGCAGTCCTGCAAAGGCTACAAGTTCATCAAAAGGAGAAAGAAAGTGTTACTTCACCATGAGAATTAGAACAGAACCTGAAAAACCCAAGAAGATTCCTTCTTCAGGAAACGTCCTTCAGGCCCCACAACACTAACCAAAACACAACACCGTACTGCTTGACCACCTCAAGCTCCTAACTAACCTGGCAGAATTCTGAAGCATGAAGAGGTTTTCAAGTTCAGAACTTAGGCTTTGCATTAACGTTAATGAGCCGGCCTTCGTTGCACATGAACAGCGGGCCACTGAAGGTTCACGGAGGTGCGTCAACAGCGGGAGGGGTTAATGACACAAGACTATCCACTCACAAGTTCCTATACCTACTAGAGTTTTCTATATCAGCCAAAGATGGACTAAAATATAAACAACACTTCTTGGTGGGAATCTAGTGAACCATAGACCCACATCCTATCTGGAAAAATACTCTTGGAAAACAAAAGGATTGGCAACCATGTGTGTCAAGCCTCACCCAGGTTATTTTGCTCCAGGGCTTGCAGATCACGTTGCAGTATTACATTTGTTTTTGTAAAAGCACTGCTTCAGTACTGCATTGGCCAGGCTGGATGTTACCTATTTAATGGTCCCTTTTTGGAATGGACTCTCTTAGAATTTATGACAGAGCATGGTGGAATTGCTACAGAGGGAGGAAAGGACTTTGCTAACTTTTCTTCCCCATCCGTCTCTGATTTCTAAGAAATATTTATACCTCTGAAGGTAGAGGAACCTCCTGTTGTTCTCTTTTATTTATTGAAAGTAAATTACCAGGGCCACCCTAATGGCTCAGTGGAGAGAATAACACAGGAATAGGAACACTCCTGCTCCCCCCAGCCAGACGGGCTTGGAACAGACACGATGGGGAGGAATGAATTATGCTTTCCTACAACAAAGTGGCCGGCTACCACACAACTTTGCAGCCTTCAAAGCACAATTCCAGCTTGCTACAAGAGAAGTGCAAATCTACAGGCAGTTGTTATAAGCAGTTCTGGGGAGAGTGAACTTGGAGGGGAAAAACAGCAAACTGTTTTGTGTTTCTTTTTAAAGAAAGAGATGGAAAGCTTTTGGCAGAGAGCTCCACCAGACTGCGTGATCTCCAGGACTGCTGCCCCCCATCTTCAACATGCACAAACACCTTTCTTGGCCTGCACTTTGGCTGGGGTCAGTTGAACGAGGGAGAGTCAGCACTCAGATTTCTGGGGTTCCCAGAGCCAAAAGCGAAGTTGTTAGGTAGTGCAGCAGCAGCAGTGCAGGCTTCCCGCTTCGCCCTGCCAGCGACCTTCGCACAGACTTGGATGTACCACCTTCCTCCGAGTGAGGAGCAATTCCCTCTCACGCTGCTCGGTCCAGAAATTCATCTCAGCAAATCCCACAAATCATGTCGTACCGAGTAGAACTATTAAAGCGGTGCTGCGCAACGTGAATTGCTGTCCACAAGGGACTGGAGCAAGAGACTGCCTAACCCACTTTGTTTAACTTTTTGCTTAAACAATCCTGAAAGGGGAAGCTGTGTTGTTACTCTGGAAATTACAACTTTCATCTCATTTGAGCCACGCATTCCTCAGCTAAACTGCAGAAATAATGTAAGAACAGACTACCAAATGAAAATCTTTTCTATATTTCCTCAATTTCCTGGAAATATAGCACATATGATGTTACAAAATAAAATCGGGCTTATTAATTTAACCAGGTTCAAGTTCCTCCAGTAGCCCCACCAAGCGCTAACATCAAGCTAATTACATGGACTTCACTGGTTTTGCATATTCCCATTCCTCTGAGCCCTGCCATGCAACAGCACTGTGACATTGATCATTTCCAGCTCAGCTCTCCACACCATTTGCACACACAGCATTCATCACTCACTTGCACCGCATCATCGGTGCCAGGGATCGATAGTGCTTCACTGCAAGCAGAGCGAGCTGAATCCCCCCTGCACACTGACTGCTTGCTCCAGCTTGCTTTAATGTGCACGCCGCAGCTCGGAGGTGCCAACATTGACTGCGTTGTTTAAACATCGTTTAGAGTTTTGCTGGGCAGATAAGAAGAATGACTTGGGCGTACAGTAAAACAAAGATAGAGCTGCTTGTGCCAAACATTCAGTTTATGGCAATACTTCATAGGAATTATTCCCTACAACAACTGAACTGTCATATCCTACAACTACATCCCAGGCAGCCTCCCAGCTGAGCTCACTAAGGCTGCTGTCTGATGCGCTCTACATACAAACACCCAGCACTACCCAGATGTTCTCTATGTAAAACATTTGGTTTGAAACACGCAGCACTTCTTTCCAAAAAGCCATTACAGTTGTTTAATGGACTCACACAGTTCAACTAAAATATCCTGGAGCAGACATTTGACTGCAACACTACTCTACAAGCCCCATCTGCAAAAAGAAAAAAGAAAGAAAAAGTAAATGAGAATGCTTTACATGATTTATGCTGTCTTTATGATCAGCCAGTTCATAAAATACAAGCTCTGCTCTACAGACAATAACACAAATTGCTTTCAAGTGTATTGTTTAGTCCTTGCCTGTGTTAAACAAATATTTCAATTGAAACAAAGGGCCAAATTCTACCCTTCGGTTTACAACAGTGTTCATGTCACCGAGAGCAGCATTACACCCACGGACATCACAGGGGATGTGATATTTTGTTTTATGCTCAGAGTGAGTGAGTAATGATATCCAATAACGATAACGAGTTACATTCACTGCTTCAGAGTTTTCTTTTCATCTGAGAAAGGCTGGAAGAAGGCTAAAGTACAGAATGAAATTCCTTTCCCCAACGAATTCCTCGCAAGCAATACGCAATCCACAACGGAACGTTTCATGGGTCCCATCAGACCACATGTTCACAAGGAGATGCCAGACAGGATGAACTGGGAGAATACGGTCGCTTCACTGGGCCAAAAACCCTCAACTGTATGCAGAAAAAGACTGTCTGTGAAAAAGAGGGCTGGTCTCTGGCCCAGATGTAAACACCCCAGGTGAAGGTCCTTACTCCTCCCAGGCCTGAAGGACTTGCCGCAGCACCCAACAGCAACCAAGCACCAAGACCCAATGGCTGGCAGGCTTTGGAAAAGCAGCACCATCCCTCCTTTAATGCCACTGAAGCCACAATGGGGGCCTTCGTTTGCGAGCCTCCTTTCCAAGAGAGGGGGCTACGCACGCAGAAGGCCAGGCCCAGCCAAGCGCTGAAGCTGTGGTGCGCCCCAGTTCTCTCCACGGGTCTGCCACAGACCTTCCAGGTGACCTTAGGGAAATCACTTAACGCCCTTGGTGCTCAAAGCATCAAGCTATGCTTCTTTATTTCACCCCATTTCAACACCTGAGGAAAGTAAGCACTACAAGGGAAGGAAGCCTGTGCTTGGCAGAACTGTACCCACTGGGCTGGCCCTCCACCTCCTTCACCCGGCCCCGTAAGTTGATGCAGCACCAAGACGTAGATATGGCCTTGTTTCCTTTCTGGAAAAAATGAGAGTGAATCTACGTACTAAACAGAATAACCGTGAGGCTACAGCAGCTCCTGAGGTGCTTCGACAGCAGGGTGATGAGTGACAGGCAAAAGCCCTGCAACAAATAGAGATGAGAGAAAGGTCAACCGTATCAAAGGAAAGGGCAGCTTAGCATAAAGGACACTGCATGACTCATGTAGAGGCCTGGTTAAAAATGAGAAGGCAACATGGATGCCTCTCAGCTGTATCCCTATGTAGGTCAGCTAAGCTTAAGCCAATGTTATTAGTATCAGAGCCAAGTGAATTATAGAAATTGGTAAAAAGTCCAACTAAGCTTCCCAAAAAATCTAGCTAACAGTAACTATCACAAGTCAACCATCAAGTACAGACATCAGCCCAAATGTCCTGTTTATTAATGAATGCTAAATACTCACTTGCTCAGCAGCACTGCCTTCCAGCAGGTATTTTTGCAGGTGCTCTCCCATGCTCCAGACCGTGCAGTGTTGGAGCATTCAACACCATAAAAGCTTCACCCTCCCACACTCTCCCACCAAACACTTGTTTTGGCTGGGCTGAACCACCTGGATCAGGGCCACGAGCTGCAGCACAGCCCTGCTGAAGGCAGCGCTGCACCACGTGTCCCCCAGGCTGCCAGTGGCACCCACACCTTGCCCCATCCTCAGCTAAACGTCCCACCAGCAGAGCGCAGGTTCGGTCTGCGCACTGCAAAATAGCAAAAATAAGCAAAGAAATGGCAGCCGTGAACTTGTGATGCCCGAGCTGTTTTACAACAAACACCTTGCCACCTTTTCCTGTTAAAAGTGTGTGCAGAAGATGGAATCTTTGAGTATCAATGACGACAAACTGCCGTTTCCTACGCCAAATGTGTTTTGTTTTTTGGGTTTTTTTTTTTGAGAAAAAGGAAAGCAGGCTATCCAGCCCTCATTGCTACCTCTTTTGATCAATACCACGAACAATACTCACACTCACTTTTAAAATAACACTTGCCTCTCAAATAAAGGGAGATATCGTTTACCATCACGGGTTTTGCAGAGATTAGAAATTGTAACAGAGATGAAATGCCTTTTTGTGTTTAGGAAACGTGATATGGAGGTTTTTGTGATTTCCATCTACAGCAGGGCCCAAATCTTTCTGATCTGTTCACGAGCAGCTAAATTTAGTCTCCAAGCTTGCAACGGTATCTTTTCATAGGAGCAACGAATTTTTATTTTACTTTTTTTTCAGCCTAATATCCCTTAACTACTGTCTTTATTCCAAGGCAGTAGTGCTCAAACCCAAAGGCGCTGACTCAGTTCTCTGACACAGCGAGACATTAGCATAATTGCGAGCCCCTCAAGCAGCCAGACCTCAGAACAAAGACATTTGGCTCCTCCGGCGTTTCTGCTTAAGTCGTCCCAGATGCCAGCAGCAGAGCCAGGGCAGCCGAGGGGCTCTGGGCTTAGCAGAGTATCTCAGGCTTACCACAGGCAATGGGGACAGAGGGGATCACTGAGCCTGCAGAGGGCCAGGGACAGCAGCTGGGGTGAAGGGGAGGATGATGAGAGCAGGGCAAGGAGAAAGACAAGGAAAGGGCTGTGACACCAGTGTGGCCGACATGAGACAAATGCAGCAGGTGGGAAGGCACTCCAAGGCAGATGGTTGCACGTTAACCAGAGTAACCTGCACTGTCTTCTGAGTGAAGTTTCTGGCTTAGCTACCGGGAGCCACTGGAGTGGGTTCTGCAGCACTGAAATAACTCATAAACCACAGGACCTGCCTTTGTTTTGTGATTTTGCATGCGCACACAGCTGGCCAGGACTACTTTAAACATGCCAGGCTGCCAACCACTTTTCCCGTAGCTGCTGTGTTACTGTTTTTTGTTTCTTTTTTTTATTATAAAATGAAAGGAAACATCCCTTAAAATATTTCATTATGTTCCTCCATCTGCAAGAACAGAGCCTGACAAAAATCACACTTGAGCAAGATCCAGACTTTGCCTCCAGTCGTGGCCCAGTGACAGTTTTAAGGGCTGAAGTCTTGCAAACCACCAAAGCTAGCAGCAAATCCCACCTGCCTCCAGAGAGCTAAGATACTCGAGTATTAGTGCTTTGTTTTCCTTTAATAGGATGAATTGAGGATTGGTTGATGGTGCTCAGTTCAAAACTGAAAATGTACGAGGGCATTAAAACAGCGTAAGAGCAATGGATGGCTACGATCTCACTCCCTCCACACATCCCTCACGGCAGCACGCAGCAAAGGTTACAGGAGGGCCCCCACATCGATGCAACATCTGGCATTTTTGGTGTGGGTCCAGGATGTTTGATCAGGATGGCCAGACACAGTCAGCTCATGGAATATCTCACCCAGCCCCCTAGTGTTCAAAGGTCTAGGATCTTCTAATTTATACAATGTACCATGTTGCCTGTGAAGACATGGTGATAAATACATTCTGTTTAAAAGCAGATACTTCTCAAATCATAACTTGCAGATGCTCAAAGTCTTTCATGTGGGTAAGACAAATGAGAGCCATAGAGACTGATTTTGTAGCCAGGGAGTACAGGAAGCAACAGCAGGAGAACACTATTGAAAGCCTGGATACACTTATGGCTTTAATGAATTGGTCATCAAATATAACAGCACACATATGCAGTTTTTACCTTGCTTTGTAGTTCACTCCCCGCCCCCCAGCTATTCCCCATATATCTAGCAAAGTGGAAATTATTTCGAGTTTAGTTTATTAAGTGAACACACATGGTACTCACATCTGTTGGAAGATATTTGAGGGGAACACTGACAAGTATCATTTGCATATTTAGTAAGAGATCCTTCCATCTGAGAGGCTTCCTCTGACACCCTAGCTGTGCCAAGCTCATTGACCCACCAGGGCTGGTAATGAGCATTTTCTATAAAAGGTCAAGTGCATGCCTGAGTGATTTAGGGACAAACCCTACCTAAGTCAGGAGGCAAGCAAGAGACAAGACCGATACTCTGCAGACTGGAGATTCCCACACTAACACACACACACCAGGGCAGCAAACTATCAAAACCATATGCACATAGTGGGCAACGGCAGCAGCCTTCACCACTGCCCATGTCAGGAGTTCCCATCCCACCCTGAGCCCAAAGGCACTTCTTCAGAGGCATTGACTGGCACTGCAGCACAAAACATACAGATTTGGTCCCACTTTGCATAGGTAGAGCGCAGAAGGCAACAGTAAGGAGAACAACAGTGTCCTCCTGCAAGGAGCATGGCTGTGAAGGAGGAGGAGAAGCTTTGGCATCAGCATCCTGGTTCATGCAGACAGAGGGTACCTACGCATACAGGAGGCTGAGACCTGAGCCAGGGAGATGTCTGCATCAAAGCCAAGGTTAGCAGCCAGCCTGTGAATCCCTGGCATAGGGGCACTGGAATTGCATCCCATATGCTCTGCAGTGGGATCGGCATGGCCTTACACACATGGACTTCTTCATGGTCGAGACTGATATACCCACAACTGTTTTTTAATCCATTTGGAGCATTCTTCCTTGGCACTGATGAGGCTACCACGTGCCCCCCTGGATTCCTCTGGCCAGCAGAGGAATTTCTCTCTAGTTATTTATTTACCAGACAAAACACAGACTAACTACCATTACAGTTCTGCAAAGAATAAACAATTGCTCGCAAGAACTGCACATTCCACACGGTTTTATTCAACATGTATGACCCCAAACTACAATATAGGCAATAATTGTCTCCACATGGCAAATCCACATTGTGGTTCTTTAAAAATAATAATAATTTTTAAAACACATGCCACCAAAAAAAACGCAGTATATTTTATCCATATCTAATGAAAGACTTTGTACAAGCAATTTCCATTCTGTTGCTTTCTCCAGCATATGGTACTTTGAAATCATCTGCAATAATGCTTAGGCATTTTACAGTGTTTTGAGCTGAAGGCTGCACTATAAACATCAGCTCAAATTCTGTCGTGAATTTCACATTTAGTGGGATCACAATTGGCCAAAACGTCCCCGGTAGTTAGCCTAACTTGAGTAGTATCCCTTCACAATTGGATATACACTGAGACACAGGAAAGTTCCGTGATCTGTCCAAAGTTGTGCAATCTAATGAGGAAAAAAAGAACAAGAAGAAAAAGTAGCAACAGTTTCTTGTAACTTTGTAATTCATTCACCTGTAAACAACCCAAAATCTTTGAAGAAATGTTACTTGATGCCCACTCAAGGCTCACAAGGAACATGCTGTTCTTCCATTTGGTAACAGATTTGACAAGGTAAGGCATTCACATGACCCCTTACTGGCTAGCGCAACTTTCCAGACTTCTTCAGACCCCCGACCTGCACTCCTCTGCACAAAGCTGCTTCTCCAGCAAGGGCTGGAGGTGCCCTTCACAACCTGCATGCTGCCATCAGTTGTTCATGTTCGCAGCCCATGATGTTCAAGCTGCCTTTGGCATTTCAGTTACACAAGCGCTCAGGTGAAGACTGCAGTCATTCAGTACAACTAGGTGGTAATTTCCATTATAACAAAGCTACCGTATTCATGGTAAATCCCACTAGATTCCATCTGATGGTTTTCTGGCTTCTTCTTTTCCTTTTTAATCATTCTCAGAACACAGATAATAACTAAGGGTGGAAATTAACAACAAAACTATTTGCAAACCTATATACTCTTCCCAACTTCTGTTCATTCCAGATCCAGAACTTCCAGACTTGGGCCTTTTTTTTTTTTTTTTTTTTTTTTGAAAAAAAACAAAGGAAGATCGAGGTTTCACTAACATGCCTTCAGCACCGTGAAACCACGTCCAGATCTGGTCACACGCTGAGTCCCTAACAGCAGACGTTTTGCACACCTTCAAGAAAGAAGCAGCTTGTTAGGTTCTGGCACGACATTTTGCACGACCCCCCTCCCAAGGAGCGCGGCGAGGCTGGAGCAGTGCCTGCAGCAGGCTGCACGCATCCCGCTGGCAGCTCCCAGCTCCGGAGCAGTGAGCACAGCCGCGCTCTCAGCACGGGTCACGGCGCTGGCATGCAGAACAAAGCAAGAGGCAGCAGCAAGCGAGCGCAAAAGGGTCGGGAGTGGAGGCTGACGCTGAATGTCACACCAGGACAAAAGCCTGGAGGAGAGGAAGACCAGAAGGAAGGTGCGACGTAGCTCTGCAGGAGGAGGCTGTCATCCGTAGGACCCTGATGTCACGTACTTTACATGTCTGGAAAAAATCAGGTGTTAGGCTGTGCACTCGAGGCTAGCTGATACTTCTGATGGTTTTGGCTTTAATCTGTAAGTTTTTCTTTCTCATGGATAAAACGGGGTAGTGATACAAGCCATTGTTACTCTTATTCGAGTGTATTATCATAGCTGTAGAAGCCACATTCATGAATCAGGATCCTGCTGTGCAAAGTACTATACGAGCACTTCACATCACAGCAGTGTTGTGTAGATACGTCCACCGGTGTCTGCAATAAAGGAAGATATCTTAATAAGAACAACAAAGAATCTCAAAAAAAATAAACAGTTCTGCCTCAGATCTGGATGTGATTCTGCAGAGGATGAGTACTGAAGGACCGAGACAAAAATCAGCATGAAGTAGTAACCCAGGTGCTAAATGAAGCAGGAGTTCTCAGGATAAAATGGAAGCATAACATGTCACTAAAGACTGTAGGACGATTCACATGCATAGGAGCGAAGAGATGGATTCTAACGTTTTCTGCTTGTGGAAAGCTTGATGTTAACATAGCAGCTTTATTAACTGGAAGAGTCCAGTTCTTGAAAGAGGCCCAAATCCTTTTAGCTCCTTGTATGGAAGACTTGCTGAGAAAACAAAGGGAATGTGTCCAGGCAGTCAGCGAGGAGCCACTGAATCAGAGCGCTCATGGCTGACCGGGCCTGGGTGTCCTGGCTGGGGTACCCAAAGGCAGCCAACAGCTGCCGTCCTCCTCACAGCATCAGCAAAGCAGGGATGAGAACTGGGACAACTGTTCTGTCTGGCTTTCACCATCCCTGGTTACCCATGAGCACACTTCTGCCCTGTTACACGGAACCCTTAGAAGCCACCCCGCCAACAAGCAAAAGGCTGTGCAGCAGACAAGGCCCTGATTACTGACATGACAGAGCTGTCTTTGGTGCTCGTGTTTTGTTTTTGCAGTAACACAGAGAAACACGATCAGCAAAGTGAAGACCCTCCTTCCATGTAACCTGCTCTTGTTTTGAGGTTTCAAAACCCTGCGTGACTCTCCAAAAGCTCCACAAAGCACAGCTGTTTCGAAGCAAAGAAGTTTGCTGGAACTGCAACTGAAAATGTTTCTGTCGATCTAAAGTTCAGGGTTTTTGCAAGGTTTTAATTCGGAAACCAATATAATCTGGCACCATCCTTCTACCTGCACTTCTTCGCAAAAGCAGCAGCAACCACAACTAACTGTGACCCGCCTGCACAAGCATGCAGCACACGCCTGCTTTCCGGGCCGGGCTGCAGCCTGTCATCAATTCCCCACATAATTAGCGTTCTGGAGGAACGGCCGGAGGAGAATAGTGCTTCCTCCACCTGCTGGTGAGGAGGAAAAGAGGCCGCGGCTGAGCAGAAGCGAGAGAGGAGGCCCCTGCAGCTGCTTCCCACTGCCTCCCAAGTGGGAAGAGAGGGAGGAGAGCTCCAGGCTCCCGCAAAGGGGAAATCAGGCCTGTGGGCAGACGGTAACCAGCAGGATGGGCAGGTAAGCTCAAGTGTTTTGTGTGAGGTTGTGAGGAACAACAGGCAACACATGCAAGCTGCAGAACCAGCAGCAGCAAGGGGAACAAGTGACTCCCCAGGCTGCAAGGAGCACTGGCTCCAGAGGAACCCTGAGGGGCCCAGCGGCCTTCTCCAGGCACCACGCAGGGGCTGGGCCGGAGGTGGTCAGCACACAGCTTATCTAATGCTGAGATAAGTGTAGCTGGGGATTTCTTGGCTAACACACGCCGACTCCGTAACGTGAACAAAAGCTCAGTTCTTCGCTCTAACATGTGCGAGATGACAAGCGGAGAAAACACCCACAGAAACGTCAGCGTGAGTGTTACTTCACAGGCCGGCGATATCATCTCTTCACCCTCACACTCACTAACAGGTGCATTAATTTAAAACACCATCAGTTACACGGCGTAGACCGAGCCTGTACTAATGAAGGAAATCTTGCTGGGAAAATCAGGCACCCCATACGTCACGCGGGGGGCACTGCTTTAACAGCTCGGGGCAGCAGGCAGCGCTGCCTGCAGTCGCTGTGGTAACTAACACACACATGCACCTAAGTTGTTTCCAATAACAAACTACACGCATCATACAATCTACCCTGGAGCTTAATGGCAGGAAACCCGATGATCGCATTTCACTGAGCTAAGAGGAAAGACGAGGAAACTGCAGCGATCTGAATAAACCTGTAGCCTGTTAGCGAGTGCCAAATACTACTCTCATCCTAGTCAACAGAAACCCTGCCATGGCAGGAGACTAGAGATGGAGCTACCTCAGACTGAACTGTCTTTGCACCTTGTTTTTACTTCATTAACTCAAATTTGCCAATTTCTACTTCGCTCATGAGCTGCTTATTGTTGCCATATGGATGACAACAAATCCAACGTTCATGTTTCACATTAAGAGCCTGGCTAATCGTGCAGATATCTTTATGAAACGCCACAGAGCAAAAGAGATTGCTGACGGACAAGAAGTGGAAAGGCCAAATAGGAGCAGAGCCTGGGGAGGGCGGATGGCTGGGAACACAGCGTGGCTTCCAAGGTCCAGCTTTGCAATCTGTTACCATGCAGCTTCAAATATCTGCTTACCACTGAGTAAAGAAAAGATGATTAGCTAAACCAGTAGCAGAACAGGAAGCAAACAGACCGGACTGGAGTGACCTTGGAACTCCAGCTACCTGGCGGCTGGTGGCCAAACAATTTGCATTGGAAGCAGTGCCAGGAGCGGAGCCTCTCCTGCATCCCCTGGTGGACACTCGGCTGCAGCCAGGCCAACCTGCTGCACGTCCTGCGGCACGTGCTGGCCGCTGATATGGGCACAGGAGAGGGATGGAAGGAGAAGGGGGGAACCAGAGGGAAGCTCTGTGCCTCTCTGAGCAGCCATGGAGAGCCACCAGCACGACAGCCAGGCAGGGAGAGCCTCAGAAGCCAGAAGCGCTCTCTGTTGGCTTAGGCTGGATTCCTGGCAGCTCGCTTTGATTCTGTACACAGACAAAACGTGGGTATTTTACATGCGCTCACAGATGCTAAGTTCAAGCAGTCACGTTGCACCACAGCTTGCCTGTAGACTAGTTAATAATTACGAAGTGCCACACGCTGAGGTTTATGTTACTAGAGTATAAAACTAACACCCCTGCAAGGATTTGTTTAGCTTCTACATACCAGCTCCTAGAGCCAGCGTAACATTTTTATTGCATTTGAGATTGCACGGGTACTTTGCTTTTCACTCTCTCCATCTCGAGGTGGCATTAGCCACACAGATTCAGCTCAGGTCACATCACTGCAATATCCTTAGCTGCTGCATGCTGAAGCACTGGGCAGATGCAAGCAGCAGAAAGACCAGGTGTGTTGTTAATGGGGATATGCCTCTATGCTACATTTGTTCCTCAGAAAGGCCCTTCCCAAAACCAGATCTCATTTACAACACAGTCCACTTCTTTTTTTAATTGACCAAGAGTTTTGAAGAGGTGTCTTCAATGTATTCCTTTATTTACTGCACTGTGTAATGCAACCCCAAAATGATCCACTTACAAAATAACAGATAGTAAATAGTATCGCCTGAATAATATAGCCCTGGAGCTTTTGTTAGTCTGAAACTGTAAAACAGCCAAGACAGCGAACTTTAAAAATCCTACACTTGGAGTGAGCATGTGCAGAGATGTCCACCTCTGGTTTCTCTTCAGCCAGCCTCCAAACGAGCTAATAAACTGAAAGCATACATGATATGACTCCACAGCTTGGCTGAAACCTCAGTTTCACTGTCGGCACAAAGATACTTGGTTGCAAAGTAAATGTCTCTTATTAAAGCCATTGCATCTGCAATTTCTTTTGCTGTTTTACAGTCGGTTCTGCCTCTGGGTGCACGCTGAGCTCCCAGACAAGCGAAACGGAAAGATAAATGAAACAAAACCTGTAATGCCACTCGGGAAATGCCTTGCTTTTAGATGAAGTCTCGTGAAAACTCCATCAGTCTGCTCCATATGGAGAGCTGTGCTAAGAAAAAGCATCTATTTCTCAGGGCAGCCTTTAAGGCACCGCCTGCTTCTCAGCCGTCCGTCCTCCGAGAGCAGTTACATATTTCAGTGAAGGGGAAATGACAATAACTGTGACTAATGTGCAGGTTCCTGCAGTCTCATTCCTGCGCTGTGCCGGAGCCCGGTACCGGCGAGGAGCTGCTGGTGCTGAGTTACCGCAGGACACGCTCCGGGCCATGCAGGGCTCACACAGCAGCCAGCACAGCCGGGCAGCGCAGTGCATCGGGAGAGCCAACAGGGCTGTGGTTTTTTAAGGTGTCAGCAAAGTTCAGGTCACAAAAGCATGACTGAATCACGGCGCTTGGAGCTGAAGAACTGACATCTGCCATGCTGACAGCACTTCGCAGGCTGCTCTGGCCGGCTGGGGAACGTGACAGGTTTCGCTAAAGAGCTCATTTCCAGGTGGGAAAGAATACCACAGGAGACACGCGTGCCAGAGCCAAAGAAGCAGCGAGCCACCCTGTTTTTTCCAACAACACCACATTATTTTGCAGCACACCGACGAGCTGCCACACCACCACCACCGCCCCCCAGAAAGGGGAACCGCCTGCACAGGGCCGGCGGGAGGCTGCCCTCGCACCACTCACCACTCTGCCCGAGAAGCGCTCGATGGCCCGCTTCACTTTGCCGTAGGTGCCTTTGCCCAAGGTCTCCTGCAGCTCGTAGCGATGCTTCAGGTTATGCTTGTGATGATGCCGCTTCCCCCCCTGCTGCTCCCTCGGCCCCGCCGCTGCCGCCGTCACCTCCGGGGACGGAGCCTCCCCGAGCGGCTCCTCCATGGTCGCCGCCTCGCCGGAGCCGCACGAGGAGCAGAGGGGCTGCGCGGGGCTGCTGCTGCCGCGGGCGGCCGCCTCAGCGCCCTCCATGCCCGGCGGCGGCCTC
>WBMW01003834.1:1401234-1413063 GCA_013396635.1 Penelope pileata | reverse complement strand
GCTTTCTTGGGCCCCTCTCCCCTATTCTCCTGCTTTTGTAGAGAGTAATTACTGGGTCCCTGTTCAGATCTGTGCAATGCTGCATGAGACATAGCGAAAACCCGGAGCTCTGAAGATTGCCTGTGTCTCAAAGCTTCAGAAGCTTAAGGTTGAATAAGGATCCACAGATGTGTAGTATTAAAATCTTAAAATCTTAAAAGATGTGTAAGTATTACCCAGAATTTGTCTCAACAATAATATAGTTCTGCCTTGTAAGTTGCATCACATTTTCTGTTTTTCAGTGTGGCCGATGAATCTTTGTACACATTTTTCCTTCCGGTGTTTTCAGTGTGAGCTGGTAACTTTGTGGAATTGCCTTCAGTGAGCCTCATTCATTCTATTTACCAACTCTGCAGTACCATTTTCTCATTTTCCTTTCATTTAGTTTGTCCCACTTTGCAAAGTGTACTTTGTACTGTGAAATTTAATTCCTCTTATTTTTTCATATAAAATTATTTATATTTGGTTACACAACTTTCTGTACTTTTAACTTTCTGCCTTTGGTCCTATATAGTTATTCTGCCAATTGCGCCAGCTTTTGCTGACAAATCACCAGGTTTATAAAAACTCTGCCTGGATTGATGAAAGTTTGGTGCAGATGTGGGTCTTCCCTTCCTTTGCACATTGCAGAATTTGGACCGGAGAGAAGCTTCTTATTCTTAGAGGAGATGGATTCAAGGACCAGAAAGATCCTCTTCTACCCCTTAGCCTTTCTGAATTCTTGTTCTGTTTTGCTAGAAAAATATTATAGTTCCTTGCACTGTGCTGCCTATGCAAGTTGTTCCCTGATGCTGTCTCTCTTTCTTTAACAATGTTGACTTGTTCAGAATGACTACCAGTTCAGTGTTCTGAATTCAAGAACTGGTTATCACTGTTGGTGGCTTGAGGACTATTTAACCAGGCATGATTCTTCAGGCTACTTGGGTGGCCCTTGTAACTTTCCCTCATACGGCAAAGTAACTCTTGAAAACAGCATTTTTGTAATCAACTGCATTGCTATTCAAAGACATCAAGTTTTCATTTCAACTGATGCAGCATTCACACCTTTATTGTTTTAAGAAGAACTCTGTTGCTTGAAACCAATGGCAGAACTGTGCTCTGTTTTTAATACGCTTTTACGATACTTCAATTGCTGTGTTGTGGCAACTTTAGTAGCCGCACAAAAATGACTTGGGCTATTTGTAATGCCTGCAGTTTAACGTATGCTCACTGTTTTCAGTACTTCGTTCGTAATCTCTTTTTACTCTAAGTGTTTCTGTTCGTGAGCATTAGGACTATTTTTTTCCAATTTTTGGGATGTTTTTAGTTACAGTGAGACAGCGGTAGAATTTTGACAAATTCTATCTGAAAAGCAGACATATGCTTCTTTTCTTAGACTATTCCTTGAGCTGCTGCATAAATGTGCTAGCTACTGAGGTTGATATATTTACATTTTCTGCTGAAATGAAGACTCCCAGTAAAATATAGGCGTAGTACAAAAAGAATAAATGCTTCTTCACGCAGCTCCAGCTGCATGAACTGAGGCTTAAATGGATGAAAAGAACCAACACAGCTACAGCTTGCTTTCAAAGGATTCAGTAATCAATAATTACTTTTCTCCTCTATTGAGAAAAATTCTGCTTGTAATTATAGCACACCCAGTACATCAAAGCACGCCTTTCTGATTTTATCTAAGTTGCCTTCCATGTTTCCCTTCCAAAATGTACTCATAAAACTTATAATTATTCTGTTAATATAGCTGCTATTTCTGTCTCAGAAGAAAGATCTTTCTGATATTTCACATTTCAAGTTGTGTTCATGGCTTAACTAGCTCCATCTTCTCCAATGCAGCAGTTAGAGGAGCTGTATGCTTTTTATTTGTAACATAGGGATGTTTTAGCATTCCATTTTGTTTGATATCTCTGCCATTGCTTTTCATCACCAAGGCCCAGCTTTTTCATCACCAGCAGCCTGGGCCATTGTTCAGAAAGAAAATGGCATACATCTCTTCATTCACTTTAGTGATGACACTCATTCCTACAGCTGGAAGTTGGTTGCCCATTTAGTAATGCATAATATTAAGCAAAGTGCACACACAGATTAAACAGGAGATTCTGTGTACCCAGATGTACACCTGAGCTCTTCCCTCTATGAGAAGTTGGTTCTTTGTGCCTGTGGGAATTGATTTTGTGTGCTGAAATTCTACTTTTGGATACCGTCATTGATCACTTGGTAAAGCCTTTACTGCCGTTGAAAGCTCCTACTATAAGGACATTTTGAAGGATTTTTTTAAAAATTTTTGCTTATGGAAAGAATGCTTTGTAGGATGATTTGTTCTGAATATTGGAAAAAAAAAAAAACACAGCATGCATTTGTACCACAGTACCTGATACTATGAAGAGTTATTGCTCCAAAACAGAAACTTGATTGAATAAAGAGATTGTCAATACACTAAGCCCTCATTAGCTTTTGTGCCTGGAAAACTGGGCACTGAAAAGGTTCTTCTGTTAAAATAAGGTGGTTGCTTACTCTTGCTTTGCTGTCTTACCTTTTTGTCTAAAGATTTGGAATAATACCCACTGTTGTAATCACTTCAGTATCCTTTGATACATGAAATCTGTTGCAGAATGGCAGAAATATTAACATGTTTTTTTTTCTTTATTTATAAGTGCTTATTTGATTTGGAAGCCAGGGAATATACTGAGAAAATTACTTGAAGATTTAGCCAGAAAGAAAGTAATCAATTTCTTAGCTTTTGAAGTGAAATGCAGTGCTTCTGAATATTGAATAAAGATGACTATGCCAGAGGAAAAATCTTTGTCAAGGCTTATGAGTAGTTATTGCCAAACCTAGAAGTCAAATGCTGTCAATTTTCTTGGAGAAGCAAGATTGTATGCAAGACAGCAAGGCTGAGCAGGTGATAGACTAGGAGTTCATGATTGTAGATTTGAATATGGAGTTATGGGACAGTATCTAATTATATTGAATATGGATTTAGTTCCCAGCTGGGATTAAAAAGTTTGAACTTGGAACTTCTTTCAGGAGCATGGAAGACTTGCACAAGTTTCTAACAAACAACACGTAATATATTTGTATGTACTTAGCCTCTTCAGTTAGTGCCTGCTAACAACTGAGTGTCTTTATTGACAGGGTCTGGGATACACTCTCATGCCTGCCAGACTTTTGAATGTCTAACAGAGATTTTGATTGCTTTAATTGCTGAGGTGAGACTTGATGAGGTAAGAACCAGTAGCTGAAGGCATCTGGTGGAAAGTAAAATCACCATTTTCCCCAGCCCTTTCTCTCAAGTCTCATTGAATCTGAGATCAAGCAAGGCAGGAGACAGAGAAAGTGAAAATGGAGCTACAATAGTGTTCTTTCTTCGTACATGCATATAAATGAAAGTAGGGAAAAGGATGCTTGTGATAAGGAGCTTGTCTCCCTTTGCTTAAGTATTTGCATCTCCCACCAATCACTGGAGAAAAATGTACCTGGGATTTTCTGGAGGTTCTCTGCTTCTTTCTTTTTTTTTTTTCTCCTCTTTTTTTTCTTTTTCTTTTTTTCTTTTTTTTCTTTTTCCCTTTCACTCAAATGGAGAGCAGAGTGTGTGTTTATCCAAGGAGATGAATCAGGGAGACAGCCTTGTTCACATGCGCAAAATCTGCTTCTGCCTTGTACATGTAACTGTAATCTCTTCCACTTTCACCTAGCCTTTCCAGTTGAGCTTCTTTTGATCAAATCATAGCAGCTTCCATGTTTGTAGTCTCCTTTTCTTAGTAAGATTAATTGATGTTAGGAAGTTTGATAAATTGTGATTGAATGTAACTTAATTGGTTATCTGTGACAATTAAATGCTAGTGCAAATGTACCATCAGGAGCGTGTTACTCTATGTAAAACCTTCAATTGCCACCTGGTTTAATACTTAAATCTAGGGCAGGTAATTTGTTGCAGTGAAACAGTAACTCTAGGAGCTCTCTCTCTTAAGGCAAACGAATCAAGTTGTGGCACAGATTTCAGCTCCATGAAAATCCAGTGCTAACTGTCATTGTCACACACCTGGGCCTTTCACGTGACATGTGTAATGCAAGACAAATGTATATTTGTAAATATTAATTACAAATGTGTTACATTATAGATTTTACCTGAGCTATCTTAACAATCATATGAAGAAAAGGATATGGACTGTCTGTCCACTGGATGTCGCTCTTAGCTTAGATCTGTGGAAGCTTAGTGCTAATGCAGTGTCTGTCTACGTAAGTGGTTTATTTAACCTCACAATATTACTATTATTATTTTTAAGAAAAGATAGCTTGAAATGTTAATTATCTGTGGAATTAGTTTTTAGTTGTGCAATTCTAGTGTATTTCTGGTTAGGGAATGAATTTGTTCAATGATGCTTAATAGTGTAGGGAAGTGATTGGATAAGATTCATTGGTATTAAGAAAATGTATTAATATGAAACTGTTGCAAACAATTCCCCTGTGCATGGTAGACCCAACACTGCAATATTTTTGTATATTTAACCTTTCCTTGCTTAGTCTTTGCTTAAAATTAGATTTTCTATAGAGCTAGTGAATAACAAAGATTCATAGACAAGCGTGCTAAAGATATACAGTCGTGGATACAAATGGAAAACATTACTGTCATAAAACTTTACAAAATCCATTTCTTTTCTCATAAATTCTGTGCTTTTATCCACAAAAGATAGCATATATGCTGTATTCATTAGCATTTGTTCATATTCTATTTTCAGTAGTGAATAAAACAATATTTAGTAAGAGGAAAAAATATTACTTTTGTCAGACCTGCCTTTCAGAAAAAAAATTGAACTCCAATGTGGCTCAAGAATTACTGTTTTGCTTGTCTGATTGTTTGTTTTTCCCTGAGAAAATAGAGGTAAGAAGTCCAGGGGTTAACTGGATATCCAAGGATAATTTTCCTTCTCCTGTCTAGAGGAAAAATTTCATAGCCTGTCATATAGTATTGCTATTCACTAATCCTTGACATTGGGGAACTTTCAGTTTATAGTTTACAGAATGGCTTCCAGTGACTGCAGGTATCACTATTCTGAAGACCCAGAAGAGACATCTTTCCATAGGTGAAAGGATGTTCCAGCATACTAATCCTCTTTCTCTTTTTGAGAGCTACTTACTGCCCTTGGGACAGTAGGAGCTTTCAGAATTGTGGTGTGATGCTGTGGGACAGAGAGGATGCCATTACAGTGTTGGCATCCCCTAATCCTCTGCAGAGCCTCTACATACATGAGTATGCATTTATCTGTTTCAGTTGGAACATGCATAAACAAAGCCATTCCCTTCTCCAGCATGAAGTGACATGTGGGGGGCATAGTTGTTCTGCTGTCCCAAAACAGAAGTGACTAGTGGGGCATGGTGACAATGGTATTCTTTTCCATCACTTGCTGCCCTCTTCGGGCCATTTTATACATTTAGTATAGAAGTGAAAAAGTTTGACCCTAGTAAACACACTCCTGAAAGTCATTCCAGGTTACACCAATGAGACAAACTGCTCATTAATAGAAGCAATGTTCTGTAATGCTTCATTAGAAGCAGCAATTTAAAATATATCACACACAGGTTTTGTTTGCCCATGTTCCATTAAGTTGTCAGAGGGTGCTTCTGGTTTTGTGGAGTCTTGTTTTGCACTGCTCCACAGGGTCACACAGAACTGCACACAGCTGTCCTTTCGTAATTACATTTCAATGACACAGCTCAGATGTTTGGTTCTTTGGCTTGACACTAACAATGTCAGCATATGTTGACCACAAATGAGCTTTGAAATTAACATTCCTTTAAGGTGATTTGTGATCTTCATGTCTTTTGTACTTAAAAGTCAAGTTACTTTGTTTCAAAGTCAGAACAGAGGGGACAAAAAATGATATGGATGCAGGAACCTCCTCTCCTTTCCCTGTGACCACACATTACAATAGACACATAGGTTTCTCTGAAAGTAATGCTTCCTATTTATTTACATAGAAACTGCAACAGATACAAAGAGCATAATAACACTATTTGATAGAGCAAATTTTCAGCTACAAAACGCTATTTTTCACCGTAGTCACCACCATTAGCTGTGCATTTTCACCAGTGATAAAAAAAAAGCCTTTTTTTTTATACATGCCACACTTGTGAAACGTTGCTTGTCTTTCACATCGCTGTGGCCACTGCTGAAACGCACCAGCCACCCCCTCAATGTGCTCACATCCACTGTTTGGTCTCCATAAATGTTCAGTAAGTGTCAATGAATGTGAATGGGTGCCTTTTTTTCCACATGAAAGAATTCAGTTCCACACCTTTGCTTCATCTGCACTTCCATGTCAGATGCCATTTTGTCAAACTGCCCCTTTGCTGCTGTCTGTCACACAGCAGCAGCATGGAATGGGATATTGGTGGGAAGGTTCAACCTCTGCTGCCATCCCACCAACATCCGCCTCTGACATCGTGGGTCAACATAATAAAATGGGAGGCATTACTTTTGGAGCAGCCCTTGAATGAGAGCTGAAAGTGAAGCATAAAGGTAGTTTGGAAGCTCTGTACAATGATGGCTTTAACTCCCACAGAGCAAGTTGTTGTGTCTTGCACTAGTTTGAATTCTTAGCGTAGGATATGGGCTAGCAACATATTATTTATAAGGAAGATCTAACTCCTGCTAGTATTTTAAAAGACAAAATATATAATTTTTTTACCTTGTACGTACATTCGGAGCAGCTTAAGCCTTCAGAGTTGCCCTGAGAAGGTGCACTTGGATCATTCACTAAAAATAAGGACTTGAAATACAGTCTGATCAAAGCAGGCATTCACCTGTGTGAAGCTTTTGAATATTTAGGCCTTTATGTTCACTTGGGAAAAATCTCTCCTCATTATTTTAATAAGACATTTAGTATGTATGATAGTAAAGCTACAAGCCTATTTTTGCTCTGTCATTACATCCTTTTCCATAATTGCTTACTTCTCAGGACATGGTTATTCCATCTTATCCGAAGTATATATTTGCATTAGGCATTGAAATGTGAAATTTTTATGGGTTTGATTGCATGATAATCTCATAATACCATTCATCATGATTTTCCTTTGAAAAGGCAGAAGCCGGTAAGCATGATTGTCCTCCCTTCTCTTGCCTTCCCCCGGAAAAAGAGACATGAGCGGAATGGCATATTGCAGCTATACAGAACAGTTTTCCCATCAATTTTTATAAGGGGAAGCTCTTGAGGGGCCGTTGCTGTTGCATTCACTATACTTGCTGCATTCATCCATGTGTTTATTCAGTTGACTTCTGATAAAAACTTCATTTACTTATACTTCCAATATTGAAGATAAAATGGTGCAGAACTGATGATAAAGAAAAATGGTGTCGTTTTGAGGATAATATCACAGATTATGCTTGGTATTTGCTTCTGTGCTGAAATAGCATCCCTTGAAGTGTGAATGTGGTGTGAACCATTCCTGAGGGAAACCTAAGGACCGAGAGTCATGCAGGCCTGGACCTTAGGTGCACACATAGCAGTGCTTTCCAATGTGACCGTGTAGATCAGTTGTTCCCCTAAATCCTGCTCATTTGTTAGGCTTGATTAAGCTTTAGTAACAAAGTTATATACATTTCTTCTAGGCTATACCTGGCTTGCTCTTGTTTTAAACTGGAATAAGTTAGGCTCTATTTTCTTGTATTTGGGAGTAAGTCTTGCAGTATTTTTGAGAATGTGAATTCAGCTGTAGTAGTAACAGCAGAGGACTTTGTCTAGGTATTGCAGAAAAATACACTTACTAATACTTATCTGATACAGCTTCTGGAGAGTGGCTGCTTCAGCTGAGATAATCAAATCAACAAAGGCCTGGAAGGGAAAGAGAGCTTAAAATGAAGTTCATAAATAAATGCTTTAAGCAAGGGGAGACAATATAAATAAGGATTACATCTTATCTCTTACTCTTGAAATTAAAAGCAAGAATCTCCCTGAACAGCAATGGAAACTAGATTTTTTTCGCCCTATATCACACAACTCATAAGCAAATACTGGAGTGGCATTTAGATCTTTTTAGTCATTGACAACATGTAAGTTTTCCTCCCACAGGTACTGATCCAGACAGATGGACTTACCCTAGCACAGTGAATCTCTCTGCTAGTATGGGAATTTGTTGCTAAGAGTCAGATTGGAAGGTATTGATCCAGCATGCTGTTCCAATTCACTGTGGGAATCATTTTAAGAATGAAACATAACAGTCTGAAATTATCTTTCGGAATAAGAAATTCATATAAGAAAATGCAGCACAGTGTTGCTAACCGCATCAGTGCTTTTTGCATAAGGCTGACTCAGTGGCACCTGAAGTATCAGATAATTTCCTGAATTACAGGTCGGAAGGGATTAATGGGTGAACTGGGTTTGTGGTACTGACAATGGGGGCTCTAGGAAATGTGAAACAGCAGGGAGCAAGCACTGTGTTTGACACCTGTATTTAGAGTATTTAAACACTATTTATTTACAGGCACCTGCCCTTAATCCTATTATGACTAGCATTCTCACTTTTAAAATGACTTCAAAGATTAGGCTATTACAATTAAGCTGGGTGTAGACGTCAGTTTAGAAATGCTCTCACTGCATCAGGATTAAGATACGTGGGTTAAATTGAATTACTGCTATCTACAGGTGTTTGTTTTGTGCAGAAATGGAGGATTAGCCTCTCTACATTTCGCAAATCTAGTACAATTCACAGGAATAAAATTTGCATTTTTTGTAATTAGAACAGGAAGCATAGCAATAGAAATGAATGCATTTTTGGTTTAATCGGAACTATCTAAAATAGTAAGTATGGATAAGTTCAGATACCTGTGATTTCAGAAAGAAAAAAAAAAAGAGCCCTTAGAGAAGGAAAAGACAGCAAAACTAAAGAGGATAACAAATCAGACTTCTAGTTCTGCTTAGAGGTCTCTAAGACATGAAAAGATGTCTTAAAAATTACATTAAAAGTGGCATCTACAGCACCATTATGCCTTTTTATCCTACGTTGTTGTGTATGATGCACATTGATCAGTCCATTCTGCTTTATTAAGTACCTCAGAAACAGCATGCCTTTATTCCAGCTACCTGGATTCTTCTTTGGCTTTCGTGGCATACCGAGCTTGTTACTGGCCATAAATGTCATCTTTTTCTTTGTTCTTGCATTTATGGTTTAGACTTATTCTCCTTTTTATTACCTTTACATCTCTTCTATATGAAATTTCAAAAGCAACAGGTTTTTTTACTTCTTCTTTTTTTTTACCATTTCTTTTATTCCCAAGGGTTTTTGTTTGTTTGTTTGTTTGTTTGTTTTTTAACTATATTTGGGAGTTACAGCTAAAATTTTGGGCATTTCTGCAACAGAAATCTTAACTCTATGTATAGTACTGATTGATTTTGCAATTTTGCTTCATTATTTTACCTCTTAAGATATGTTCAGCATCTCATTGGGAGTCTTGAGGATTTTTTTGTGGAAGTTGTCGTTGTGGAATAGTTGATGGCTTAGTAGTAATTTCCTGCCACAGGGGAGTTGGCAATGGAAGGAAGAGAAGGGGCAACAGCTCCACTATTTTAAAGCGGACTGCAGAATAAAAACAAATGGCTCTACTGTATCAATGTTATTATCTTCCCTAAGATACCAGTGTTTTACCCCTTAGGCCTATAATGGATGTTGAATTGAATTAACAGTCTGGGAAGAAAGCAGTTGAAAGAGGGCTACTGAACAAAGCCTTGTAAATTGAGTTCATTTAATTTTCTGTCTGTGTTGCATTTCTACTGTTTTCTTAATGAGGAATGGTTACTCTGCTGTTGCTGCTTTATTATGTCATCCATGTTGTTACTTCGTGTTCTATGTGCCCATGTAAACTTTTCTCTGTGGCTTTTCTCATTACACATAAATTATCAAAGCAGCCTTGTGGAATTAGGGTATAGCTTCAAACTCTTCTGGTTTTGTTCTTATAGAAATGCAAAAATACCAACAGACATAAATCATAAGTTTTAGAGTCTCTTCTGGGAAATCTGTCAACATTGACATTTCTAGTTACTTTTTAGAAGCTCAGAGATTGAACTTTTCTTTTTGCAATTCTCTCCTATCAACTTGCAACTCTCCTATCAATTTTCCTACAATGTTATTTTCGTAGAGTTCTACAGAACGATGTTCTTGAAATGTGTCACTCTGCTTTTTTGTTTGTTTACATAAAATTGTATTTTTTCCTAGCTGACTCAGTGCGTGAAAAGAGAATTACCACTGTTCCTAGGCAAATGAGTCAAAAATGTCACCCATCCTGTTCTTCATGGTAGAAGGATCTTATTACTTAGTAAAAACAGCTTACATATGACCTATAATCTACTTTTTGCCAATTTGGCCCAAGTAGTAACCTATTTTTTTTTTTTTATCTTGTGAATATTTTATTTTCCTCCAAGATTTCTTTGTTTCTGTTTTCCATGTCCTGTTGATCAGACAGATGTTATATTTTCTTTTTCCCAGCTTTTCTCCAGTTGTTAACAAAACAAAACTACCCCCCCCTCCCAAAACCAAAAACAACCAAAAACCAAACCACCACAGCAAAAAAGCACTCAAACTGGAGACTTCATGGCAAAATTAATCAGTGCTTGTTATATGATGCACAGCGGAGTATGACTGAACATAAATCCTGTTTGTCATTTCTCTTACCTCCTGGAGAGTGGTTTAACGATTGAGCTCTTCTTAGACCTTCCACTGAAGTATTTCAGTTGTCTGGTTTGTAAAGTGACTTCCCACACAATTACACCAACACAGTCAAGGCAGGAATGAGCATGGGTCAATGACCAATGCAGAGATACTGGAAGAAGTTTTTAGACAGTAGAGAAAGAGAGGCCTCAGCCTATGTCCTCACCTACATACAGAACTGAAATTTCTTCTTAAACACAAGGAAGTACTTTTCTGACAAAAACTACGTACAACTTGTTAAAAACACAGAAAAAAAAATCCTGTTTTTTTTCAGAAAAATAGTATTTTCTTCTTAAAAGTATTTTGCTAAAAATTTAATAAGCATTTATAATACCAGCATATCTAGCTCAAAAACAAAAAAAATAATTCTTTTTTATCAGTCAGACATATCAAACTTTTTAATGTGAATCTGATTGTGTGTTTGTGTGTAAATACACAGTATAAAATTTCTACGGAGAGGCAGCAGAAACGCTTAAATGTTTCTAGAGTGCTGTGATCCTCATCTGTAACTCTGGTTATAGGGCAGCATTTGTTATGCAGAGGTGTAAATCCAGTGTCATTGCATGGGACTTTCTCTCTTTTTTTGTTGTTGTCTTTTGAGCCCCATGATCAGTTTACTTGGATTATGAAGCTGGTTTGCCTCAGCAAGATATCTGTGAATTGGACAGGACCAACCAGAATGTCTAGGGCATGCTAGCCTCCCTCTAGGGAGAGTGAGAAGTGGCCTCCATTGGCTAGGCAAGGCTCACACTTGTGCTAACAAAAATGTAAAACTGGAAAATTGTTAGAAACCACATTCTGTAAAGTTGGATTTTATTGCTGAAGTTGTATTGCTTTTTGTATGAATAGGACTATTAAATAGCCTAAAAGGTCTGCAAAAACCTTCAAGAGAAATGTGCTATTGTGAAGGTTTTGTGAATCTTCTTCTGCGCAGTGATGCATGTCTGTATAATTACTCATTCCATAAGAAACACAGTTAAGTCAACTTATATGATGTGGGCCCTCTCCGGAAGGAAACTGGAGACCTGGTCACGAGGGATGTGGAGAAGGCTGAGGTGCTCAATGATTTCTTTGCCTCAGTCTTCACTGGCAAAG
>WBMW01003834.1:1366802-1400390 GCA_013396635.1 Penelope pileata | reverse complement strand
GATCAGAGGGCTGGAGCACCTCCCCTACGAGGACAGGCTGAGAGAGTTGGGACTCTTCAGCCTGGAGAAGAGAAGGCTGCGGGGGGACCTGATAGCAGCCTTCCAGTACCTGAAGGGGGCCTACAGGAAAGCTGGGGAGGGGCTTTTTACAAGGATAGATAATGACAGAACAAGGGGTAATGGTTATAAACTGGAAGAGGGTAGATTTAGACTGGATATAAGGAAGAAATTCTTCACTGTGAGGGTGGTGAGACACTGGAACAGGTTGCCCAGGGAAGTCGTTGATGCTCCCTCCCTGGAAGTATTCAAAGCCAGGCTGGATGGGGCTTTGGGCAACCTGGTCTAGTGGGAGGTGTCCTTGCCCATGGCAGGGGGGTTGGAACAAGATGATCTCTAAGGTCCCTTCCAACCTGAACCATTCTATGATTCTATGATTCTATGATTCTATATTTTCCTTGTGTGTTGAACCAAGGGATGTTATCCAAGCTTGCCTGCTGACAGTAGCATTACAAACTCATTTTTCTAGTTAAGATTTGACAGTATTTGCATTTTCCTTGGCACTATATTAATTAAACAACTGTGACGCCGTTCAAGCTGCAGATCAACTCTAGCAAACAAAAAAGAAAGTGAATCATAATTAGGCTGTTAACCCAAATGAGAGTAATAAGACATTCAAAGCTTATTTCCTATTTTAGTTCTAGGCTTTGAAATTGCTGTTGACTCAGAACAAGACTGAGCTATAGTCCTTAGTCTGTTTTGGATCATTCTAGTTTCAGCATGAAACGTCCTAAACTAAATAATGTTAACACAGGTAGCTAGAACAGCTAGCTTGTGTCGTATTGCTATGTTTTCAGACATCACTAAAACTGTATTTAGAAGCTGAGGAATTTCTTGGGCCATACTGACTAAAATTTTTTTTCTGATGTTGTAATTAAAATTGAATAACCTTCAGACCATTCTTGAACCCACTGAGATTTGATTTTAATGTTACTTTAAAGTAAATTCTGTAATTTAGAAAATGTGTTCTGTTAATTTAAATGTAGTAAGCCATTAAATTAACGGAGTAATTTGAAAGAGAATTACTTTGAAACTTGCTTCCATTGGTTTCTAATGGGACTTGAATTCTCTTCCAGATA
Organism: Penelope pileata; assembly: GCA_013396635.1. Lineage (NCBI taxonomy): Eukaryota > Metazoa > Chordata > Aves > Galliformes > Cracidae > Penelope > Penelope pileata. The sequence continues at coordinate 1,399,254 of WBMW01003834.1, read as the reverse complement.
CAATCTGTTTCAAGAGAGTGGCTTCATGTTGCAATAATCTTTCTCATTATTTTTCAAGGACTTAACTCCTTTTTCCCTTGATAATGTACTCTGGGCAACTAGTACATAGCAGTTCCCTGTTTCAGTGGCATGCTTCTCTTTAAAAACAGCACATGAAGCTCTGTGAAGTTTGCCTTTGAGCACTTCTCGATGACTAAACTGAGGATTATTGAATATCTGCAATGTTTCCAACATGCAAAAGGGATCTCAGAATCTTTAGGTTTGTTTGCATTTCCTGGACCTGAGCAGAACGTCTACGAGGTTAGAGGTCAAGGATGAAGAAACAGACTGTTAGCAGCAAATGTTGCATGAAGCCTTTTAGAGAAGGCTGAGTGGGGCTGCAGCACTGCTAGCTTATGTCAGGAAGTCTGCATGCACTGTTTCTGGATAGATGGTTCAAAATGCTGCAGTACACCCTGGGAGAAATCCTGTTTGTTTCTTGCTGTGTGAGAAGATTGTTTCCAGTGCTTGATGCTGGTGCATGAGTCACCATTTGATAGCGTTTTTAGAATGAGTCCTGCTCCTCAAATTCATTGGAGGTGGTATATCTTAGTGCTTTTCTGTTCCAGTGCTCTTTTAAAAACTGCATTTAAGTAGGTGTAGCTGATACTGTAGTGTCTGAAAAGACTGAGCCTGCAGAAATTCTCAGTAGACCATTTATGTGGTTTTGTTTGGCTTAGAGAAGTACAGTGAATGGAGATGGGAGAAACTTGTCTCCTTTTTGTAGCTGTAAAGCAGTTGGCGAGCTTCTGATAAAATGACCATTCTGCTTGAACTGAGCACTGCCAGAAAACAGTCCTGTCTGTTAAACAGGAAATATTACTGTGCCTTTATTAACGTGGCCTGTGCTTTTATGTATTGATTCATTTATAGAAGAAGAAAGATTGACAATCATGTATGATAAGAAAAAAGAGTGCAGAAGGTCTGCAAATTTGTAACTGTTCTTGCACTCTTTCAGTATACAACATTTTCATGAGTTGCTCTATATATTCCTCCATTAATTTAGGAATTTCCTTAATTATGTTGTCCTCCTTTTGCAAATTCTACCCCTCACCCCTTAAACCAGCGTGCCAGCCTTCAAACTAATGCATAATCCAATCTTTGTATCTTCCCATTCAGCTCTGATCCACTTGATCACTGAGTTGTTTGAAGGATCCTTGGTAGAGGCTGTGATTGCCCTTGGCTGTGTGCACTGCTGAGAGAAGGAACAGCTGCCTTTTGTGTCTTTTATTCCAGTGGGCCTTTAAAGCCTGGCCCTATGTCAGAGCTTATTTAGATGTTGTTGCTTAGGTAGGCTAAAATAGTTGAGGGTACACGAGCTCTTTGCATACTCAGTGGATTGCATTCTCCTTGAGAAAAAAAAAATAAGAAATGGTCTTCACTGTACTTCGCCGCCTGCAGCACAGATCTCTATTGCCCATATTGTTGCATTGCATATGGTTTGAAAAACAGGCTACTGGCTAGTAACATTCTATGTTATGGGAAGTGATCCTTTCTGAACTGCAGTGTGAGAATGGTGCATATAAAGATATTTTCCCTATTAGTATCTAACAGTTCTGCCGTTACATGGCTTATGGTGCAGATGCTCACCCATGTATTTTTACAAGCTCCATAACGCAGGACACTCAGAAATGAGTAGGAAAAAGTAAAATAATGACTATAAATGCGCACAAATGGCCACTGGCAGTTCTTAATGCTTCTGAGAGTGAGGAGCAGAAGGTGTTCTTACTGAAAATCCAAACTGAAGTGTGTTAAACCTGGCATTTTTCTTTGGCCAAGAGCCATATATTCCAGGTATAACTCTAAACTGAGCCAGCAGTTAAACTGAGTGCTGTGATGCATGTAACATATTGCATTTACTTAGTCGTGTGCTTTGTCCAATGAGTCAAAATATTCATCTTTAATCTGAATTGGTTGTAGGTATCTCAAATGCAGCTTTACACTGTTGGCAGATAGATCTGCAAAGACCTGCCTTAGTCCTCCATCCTGGTTACAAGCGCTTTAGCTAACAGGATCTTAACACTCAGCCCAGTAAGTGATGCTTGTACTCTTTTCTAGTTGCAGTGCAGGCAATTTCAAACTCTGGATGACATTTATAATAAAACTTGTTCTTTATGGCAGAAAAGCCATAGAGAGTGTCAGACAGGACTCATAAGACACTCTGTAGTCTCTTAAAGAGGTGGTAGTGTTATGAAGAGGTAGGTAGTGCCAGTCCTGGAAAGAGCACTGTCATGGTGATACCGGCATGCTTGATGTGTCCTTGCAAGGGAAACTACGCCCTTCCTCCTGCATCTTCTAACCATGGAGGTTGGTTTAGGTTAGGACAACAAGGTCTGTTTTGTTGTCTTCATTTAGGCTGAGGCAATCGAGGCTTCTGAGCAGGCATCCACCCTGAGGCAGCATGACTTCCATGCCACGTTATCCCTTTTCCAATTTCTCAGCCCTTCTTTTTGCTATCTGTGTACTTCCCTTTCTCCCCCTCAGTCTTCTCACGGGAAAAATCCCCCATCTTGAATTATTTTTTCCCCATTTGTACCAATTTTGCTGCATTTGGGATTCCTGATACAATTACCTAGGCATTTCTGGTATGGTTGCCAACTTGCTGTTGGCCTTGCCCTGCTCTGTTCCCCAGAAAGTCCCTAATACTCTCCTTCAATTACTGAAGTTTGGCTGCTTTTTTGTCCAAGTCTGCCATTGCCACCTGTGAAATCCAGGAGTTCTTCGCAGTGCTATCTGTAACTTTTGTCAGCCTCTCACTTTGCGATGTCACCTTCTGGCAATTTTGCATGCCATATTGAGTAATTTTCCTTGTCCTCTGCAGTTGGCTTAAGCATTTGCCAGAGCCCAGTCATTTGTCTGCAGCCCTAGCAGATATATACGATAGACTATGCTTCTGCCAATTCCTCATTCCAGGTGGCAGGGAATCTCAGGGAAAGAATATGGTCTTTTGATCATGTAAGAGCCTATGAGAAGCTTTCTGTTTGTCCAACAACCTGGAGAAGTGAAATAAAACTGTCACGGCATGCCACTGAGCACTGAAACACTGTGCAAATGTCCAATTTGATCTGTTCTACCGGAGCTCTGTTGGAGTAGATCTATCAGTCCATTCTTTTGAACCTGCTGGGCATTTTATGGGAAAATCAGCGTGACTGTCTGTGTAATGCTGCTTCATATTTCTATTCTTGCTTCTCCTAAATAAATAAATACATAAATAGAGTACATCTGAGCACTTCTGAAAATCAGGTCTTTTAAAGTTACAAGGGGTTTAAGGTACCAAACCTAAACAGCCCGCTTTTAGAGAATGTATCTGCCTTTTGTTAATGTCAGTGGCCCAGCAGTGCCCTCTAACTGAGAGTAGTAAACACAGAATCTAACTCTTTAATGGAAACAAATGTTCCACAGATGGCTAAACCAGGCTGAAGGCTACTTCAGTACTTCATTGCTGCCGTTTATTTTAAGGAATAGCTTAAAGACACTGTGGCTCGTGGGGCTCCTGTTTCAGAAGTCAGGCTATCACTTCCACAGAGGTGCGGGTACTTGTTGAAAGATAAGACCCATGTTACAGAGGTTTCATAGCTGAACATAATGGTTCTGCTGGGTATTCATGAAGATCAAAAGAGGTCTTTGAAAACAGTAGGCAACAGAATGATCAGTTACAATACTGACAAGATCTGAATAGAATAAAGATATATTAATATTCATGAGTAGAAAGTGAGTATTTAAAATAACTGTAATCATTTTACTTGGGCAATACCTTTCCCGGTACCTTTAAATGGAGCAAGATGAGTCCTCCTTAAAATAGCTGACATTTACTCTTTTCTCTTTTTTTTTTTGGGGGGGGGACATTTTGGGATTGGTCTTTGGAGAAAGGCCCCAGTGAAGTTAGTGAACAATTTCATGCTGAGGCTAAAGTTCAGGAACTAGAGATGACTGGGCAAGAACTTTGAAAAATATCAGAGTTGTATGCTTTGTCCATAGCAGATTACAGGACAACAGAGAATTGTATCAAGAGGCAGAAATAGAATTGATAGATACTGGGACAGGGATAGAAAGGGCTAGAAACGTATATTCCATTGACGATCCTGAAAGAGTACAGAAAAGCCTATGTCTTCAGGCCTGCGTGGTCTTAGATACATATGAAACTTGAATCAGTTGCTTGCTTTTTAAAAAAAAATATTTTTCTTCCACAAGTCTTGATGAATTTCAGATGCATTCTTCAAGCCTCCAGAAAAATCTCTTCAGCAAGTAATATGCCCTTCTTGCACGTGTTGCTGTTCAGAGGTAAGACAAGACTCAATGATCCTGTTAGAGCTGTACCTCTGTGCAGAAAAGAAGGTCAGGGTTTCATGGAGAGAAAAGGATGCCTGAACAGATGTCCCAGTGATGAAAGCACTTACCTGAAAAGTTGTAGACCTGTTTTTCAGTCTTGTCTCTAAAATCTGTTAATGTATTTTATACCAAGAATTCTCTGAGTAAAGTGCTTAGATATAAATATCAGTTGAAATGCTTAGGAACAGAAACCAGGTTGTAATTCTAGGGGAGTAGGAGAGATCAAACAGACTTCTGAAGAAGAGTTCAGAGCCTGACAAGGAGGAGGCTGCTCTTAGTTGACACCTGTGCAAAATATTGGACAGTCTGGGTACTTCACTGAAAAAAAATTCACAAAAATGCATTTTCAATAGCTATGAAGGGTTTCACAAGGCTTACAATTATACTTTCAATGAAGATTGCTGAGGCTGTTTTATTTCAGATGGATTCCAATGTTTTAATAACGATGTACATTTTGCAATAGAAACAACTGCCTATATATAATAACTTCGTGGGAGATCTTCAAAGACTTATAGAAGCCTTTCTAGCACTTAAAAGTGCTAGCGAGTCGTATCAAGGACATGTTAACAGCCCTTAAACAGAATCTTGCAACTATGGAGGTCAGGGCTGCTTGAGGCAGGAAGCAGATGCTATACTGTGAGATGTCATGTGCAGCCCTGCTGGGCACTGGTGAGTGGCAAAGGGAACTGGATTTTATTTCTGAGGGTACTCCTAGGAAGACATTTCTCTCACACTTCAGGCTGCTATGCTTATGCACACATTTCAGTACAGTTAAGCCATTTACAAAATAAAATCTCAGATCTCTCTCATGATGCTGTAAGAATGCTACACCATGCTAAAAGCAAGAAAGATCAGGTCGTAATTTTGCATTCGATATTCTGGATTATTGCACAGAAAAGCGTACAGCTTACGTGATTGTGTGTGATCAGATTGTGACAGACAAAATAGAAATTTCAATGCACTAAGGGAAGACGAAAATCTTCCTAAAGAAGGACCCTTTAAACTACTCTAAGTTTAACCCTTCAGTTTGTTTAGTATCAATAGAAAAGGCATACTTGAGGTAGTCATACCACTTTTTTTCAGGGCAATGAATGTTTGTTCATGTTTTGCAGTCAATTTCACAACCCTTCAAGTCTGTCATGAAACTGGATTTATTATTGAAAGTGTTTTTCAGCTGGGGACTATAGAAATCAAAGACAAAGTCAATGGACCAATTCACATAATGGCTTGTACAGAGAATGCTGGCATTCTGTAAGCTTTTTTGGGGGGGCAGAAAGAGGGGGAGAGTTGAGAATATGATAACTTTACAGCAACTACTTTGGCAAACAATTTATATGAGCGTGTTCCTGTGTATTTTCTCTCACTGTGATGGGTAGCTTATTGCCATGGCTTAGATTAACATAACTTGCATGTAAACATTGACATAGCTATAATTCTGCATGCAAGCTTTTGGACTGTCAAAATGCTTCTTGCCTTTAAAAGCTGTAGTTCTATTTTTTTTTTTTTTCCCAAGAGTTCCTGTGTTTGAAAAGGGAGGATTGGGGATTATGGGGTTGCAGCTTGGGCTCATCTTTATGCCTATGATACTCTTTCTAGGAGGAAGATCACAGAGCATGAAAGGTCTCCTTCAGAACTGACAAAAAAAAATAACCTGTGGTTTTGGGGGAAAGTTTGTACGACAGGTCTGTATTTATATTACCTTCTTGAAGCCCTCATGGGGGTTTCCTTGGTGACAAATTCCATGAACAACCACACTGCATTGGTTCTAGGAGATTTCTTGCAGGCAGCTTGCTTGGATTGCTGCTGTGTATTCCTAGAGGCAGTCTGGGAATTATGTCCCCAGATTCACTCTCTTTAGGAGTTATTCTGTGCTGCTGGAAGAAGTGATCATTCAAACTAGGTTGTGTAATAGTCCTGTTAAGTGTTTTGGATGCGTGTATGCTTTGAGTTACGTGAACTAGTAGTGTGACTTGAAGTTTTCCATCTTTCTAAGAACGTATCTTTAGTCTTGGAAAGTTATTCGTGCTGGAGCTCTGGATTATTGACTTGAGAAGCGCTACCAAAAACACTACAAGCCATATGAAAATCTTGATTTGAATTTTCTGATTAACTGTGAGCACATTTCTTAAAGGTGTTGCAAACATTTGTGTGATAATGCTTTAGAGCAGAGCTTTGCTCTGCAATAGTGAGCAAAACATGGTTCAGTAAAAGGTTCAATGATTTTAGCAGTCCAAGGTACATGGTAAAACAAGTCTGTATAAAAGCAAACATCCTAGGTCTATCAGACACATATGAGAGACATCCAGAATATAACTGTAAATACACTGTAGGTGGGAGGACCTAATAAATACAACTGGAGAGAGTAGAACTGTCTAATGTAGTATAACAGAGAGCGGGGGAGTGTCATCTATATCTGACAGCAAAGGTGTCCTGGAAATTCAGACAGCAGTCAAGGGAGCAGAGCAAAAAGTAACCAAAAAGCCTCTTTAATGGCTGTTTTCCCTTAGACCCATGCTGGCTGATTGTGAAAAAGGAGATAGGATGATGTATTTCCTCGTGTCTGTTTTTGGGATAGTTGTCACTTGCATCATCTCTGGACTTATTTTTGTGCTTTCTTACCTTTAGGTTAAAAAAAAAAAAATCAGTATTACTACTTCAGTCATGATTTAGATTATATTAAGTTGTCCACTTTTAAATGTCCATAATCCATTGTGCAATAATTTCAACTGTATACTCAAATATATGTAACAGTAAACAGCATTGCTGTGTGGGCTGTAACATCTACTGCTTAGTTTGCTGGTCAGTAGTATCAGAATACTTGAACAAAATATCTGATAGGAACTGACCAAGGAATGAAAATCTTGTGTACAGCCTATTCTATAGTAATAAACAGACATGAATTCTTTTTTTTTTTTTTTTAGGCATTACTTTATATTTTATTGTGTTTTTAATCTCACTTTACTTTCTTCTTATGTATACAACACGTAAAAGAAAAAATAAGTGGCTTAATCTCTTGGACAGTGTGCTAGGAGTGTAGGTGAACGTGCAATATAATGTTGGTCATCAGAAACACCTCCTCTGGCTGGGCCAGAGTAGGAGTTGCGTATGTTCGTTGTCCTCATCTAGAAAGAAGTTGCTTTTGCCCTTAAATACTTCTAATTTAATTTTCTTGGGTGTTTTTTGTCTATCTATCTTTTTATTTATTTTTGACATGTACTTGAAATTGCCTATCATCATTTTGAACCAAAAGATCATAATGGGGAATTCTGTCTTTTGTTTCTGTCTTGTAAGAGCTATATGACCTCCATGCTCCCTTTTTAAACTCTCTAATATAGTAGGAGGCCAGTTCTCCATGACTCTGTGGAGAAAAGCAACATTAGGGCCTCTGGCAGAGTATACAATGAGCCGTAATGTTATTCAAGGAATAGATTTGCTTCTAGAACTGCTGTTTCTTAGGACATTCCTGTTCTCTGGTAATAAATTTTTCCCACCATACCTTGTGTTCCACAGTGGTTATTCCAGTGGTTACCACCTTATATATTTAGTTTAAACAAGTAAAACAGCTTGAAAACCGTGATTGATAAAAAAACAAATTCAAAGGGAATGTGTCTGCTCTCATAATGTTTCATTTTTCTGATTTGATTTTTCTAAGAACACTCTCCACTAGTGACAGGTAAATCCCCAAACTAATTTACTTATTTTGTCTTCAACTACTTCATTTAAATTAGTCTTGTTTGGCTTTCATTTTTTGTTTTGTTCGTTCTCTCTGAAGGATCTTGTATACAAATAAACATTACGCTGCTGGTTTCCATCTTGACCCTTTGTAATGTGATGCAAGAGAATGCTTTCTTAAAGAAATTACTTATGGGAATTTTTCAAGCAAAGTCACCTTTACTTTACACATAAACAATTCAAATGTTAAATGAAAATGTGTTTGTTTTAATTGTGCTTTGACTTTTTAACTAAATCAATATATAGTCTCCACTTGCATTCTACTGCTGGAAGAAAAAGAGATTCAGAAAGATTTGTGAGAGAGTGTAAGATTCTGAAATCTTCTGGGGTCTGAGAAGGAATGAATTTCTGAATATTTTGGGAAATTCCCTTACCTGATGGTAGGTTTTGAAAGTGAACATTGTTCTCTCCCTTCCATTTTTGTGCAACTGCTCTTCCACAGAGGAAGGAAGTAAGGAATACTCTACATGCCTTTATGGTAGGTATTCCATTTCTTTTTTAGACAAAGACACTGGATAAAATTTAACCTAGCATCTGAAATTTTAGCTGCTGTATTTGAACATAGGTTAAGAGTTCTTGAAAATCACGTTAGCAAATGCTTCTCTCTGAAGTCCCATCTGTGAGATTCCCACCCATGTTTTTATCAATATTTGTAAACTGGTACTATTTGTACATGAACGGTCCGTGGTCATGAGACATCTGTCATCATATTTCATTGCGATATGATGTACGCACATATGAAATTAAATACATTAATAATGAATATTAATTAAAAAAACTTCCTTCAAGTCCAATCTCCATGTATTGTATTCTAAAAGCACTTTCGTAGAAATTAAAATCTTTCTCCTTCAGTAGATTTTAAAATTAGTTTTTCTTTTATAAGCCACAGATGGATAAGGAGAACGATGTGCTGGGGGCAGAGGCAAAGAAAGACTCTCATTTTAGGACTGTTATCAGTTTGAAAGCAGCTATTAATTCCGCCCCCTCTATTCTGCTGAAGTTATTCCATGCATGTGTTATACAGAGTTTTTTATGTATTCATCCATTTATCTTTATCTCTGGGCATGATAACAGCTACTGAAACCCTGAAATTTTAATTTGGTGGTGGCAGGGGGAAGGGAAACAAAACATTTGTGTATCGATTATCCCAATTTCAGCAATGCAGACTCATTGAGATGCATAACTTACATCAGTGTCAGAGTTCAGACAGGATGATAATGTATCACATTATAATACATGTAGAAACAGGATATCCAGAAAAAGGCACTATCCTTGTGTATGGGGGTATTCATAAAATTAGATAATCACTTCTCCATGAAGCAACGTTTGAATGAAAAATATCACCCTTTGCTCTTTTCCTATTATCCTGAAAGTTACTAAATGATGTCAGTTGCCTTTGGAGCACTTTGTATGTGATGCTAGCTCATCTCTTGGCATTAGCATCCAGCTGTTTCTTGGGAAAATTAAATAGATGACCTAAGCAACAACTAGACTGGAACTTACTGGTGGCAGTTTAGATGGTTTACCAGCTAAGCCATGAGAATTATGATCAGTGTCAGATGTTAAATGGGAAATTGTTCTGTACTGAAGGCTTACATTTCAGTGTACAGGTTTGCACACTGTGTGAAGTATTGTGTTTTAAAACACAAGGTGAATTTTAGACTGAGGTGAATTCTTTAAAGCCGTATATTTAGGATGTAGGTTTGGAGGACAAGATTGAGTGGGCATAAATTGAAATAAGAGCAGTTCTGATTGCTCATGAGGAAAGCCGAGCATTGGACTAGGCTGCCCACAGAGATGGTGGAGTCTGTACCATTGGAGTTTTGCAAAGACCATTGGAGTTTTTGGATGAACTCTGAACAGCCTGGTCTGATCTCATAGCTGACCCTGCTGTGAGCTGGAGACTGGCCCATAGAACCTCCAAAGGTCCCGTCCAACCTGAGTTATTCTATGGTTCCATAAGTGAAAATCCCTACTTGCTCAAAGCACACAGCCAGACGTAGCGCATCGGCATGCAGTTCTTTGAAATTTTGCGATTTTTTTGACTTGTGCATTTCTACCTGGGATATATTCTTATCCTTAATACTCTGTTGCTGCAACTATCTGGGCATACACTTAAGGGAAATCAATCCAATCCCTGAAGAGCATCGTGTTTCAAGTCGAGTGTGTGAATTTTAGACAGTTGATAAGTGAGTTTTTCTGGGCCTTCAGCATAGCTATGAATTTCGTATCAAAGGGTGCAAAAACACTGAAGCAGATCTGTCTGTACCCTTTGATCCGACAACATCTGTGGAAAGATTGCTGGAAGTCCTTAAGTGCTTCTTAGCCTCCAGGAGGTGTTTTCCCAGAGAAGACTTTTCTGTAAAAAACTTGCTCGGTAGATGTTCCAACTCACACTATGCTCTAAATTTTGAATTTAAACCATTTGGGATTATAAAATTGCATTATTAAGGTTTTTTTAAATTATTTTTTATAATTACCTTTTTACGTTTGAGAATTTTCTCAGGTGAGGGAACACTTGTCTGATTACTTTATAATTTCCTTCTCCAAAACTGTTTTCATTACATGGTATGGCTTTCACTATGTCAGTATTATTTAATTAGTACTAAATGTCTGTACCAGTGGATTTCACATGAATGTATCACAGCCCATTCACAGAATCTATCCAGGTTTGATAACCTTTCAAGCAGCATAGTGATGTGGACTTGATCTTTCAAGCTGCTCCTGAGTGTAGTTGTATTTCTGCATGCAGGCATACTTGAAGCAAGAAGGCATAAAAATGCAGTGAAATAGGAATGACATGATAAAACAGCAATACTTAACAGGAGGTAAATTCTTAAGATTGGTCCCTGAGTTGGTAGATATGTAGAACTAAAAAGTCTGAGAAATTTTGAAACACATTTTCCCCTCCTGTACTCCCACTTCTTTCAAAACCAGTGCAGTTCTTAGGAATGTGATGTGAAGAAAACAAATGCTTCTGTATTAGAAACTAGTATCAAGTTGACCACATGCAGAGGACCTTTAAATTGTAAGGAACTTTCTGACACGAGGTACCTTTCTTAGCCATTACAGACAGCTGTATCATTTGATCATTTTCATATGTGGGCTTGGTGGTTTGTTTTTGTTTTTTCATCTCCTTTAATGTAAGAAAGATCTTACTGCTGCTGAATGCTAGCACACGCTTAAAAACCAGCTCAGGTGTAGTCATCTGTCTCTGTGTTTAGTACCTGTAGTTCAGCTCCTGTAATGGGATTTTTTGTTTGCATTTGTTAATCCGGAAACCTCGTATGTACACAGCTGTGGCCTTTGAAACAGTTCTCAGATCATAATCTTGAGCCTCACAGGAAGTTACAGCAAATGGTAGGCTCTGTACTGTTCTGGAAGAAAATACTGAAGGATGAAAGCAACGGAGAAGTCAGACGATAGGCTAATTTGAAAATGTTTCACATTTCCTTCCTTCCATTTATAAAATGAAGTTCTGCCTTTCTAGGAAAACTAATTTGAAACTTTAGTGGGCTGTCAGTTCCCTCCAATTTTGGTATCAATCCTCTCACTCCATAATGATTCTGAAACCGTAGTCATTCCTTTTGAGCTTATTCTGATCAGCAGGAGTGCTGACAAAGTTTAAAAGACCATGCTTCCAACAGAGAATATTTTTTTGTACATCTCATCACATTAGTACCAGTGAGGCAGAGAGGTATTAATTATAGAAAGGTTAAATTACGAAAAGTGAGATCAAACCTTACATCCTTTATGCAAATTCTGTCTGATAGCTTTCTGCCCAATACAAAAGATTCATAATTTGTGGCCTTGCCTTTTCTCTTATTTTATGAAATGTCTATGTTGTTCTATTTTTTTTTTTTTTTTTAATAGAAAATTAGACAATAGCAAACATTTTTTCACTTAGAACAAGTTAAGTAAGATTTTCTTTAGAAAACCAATTTAACATACAGTAATGCATGATTCTCCATTTTGATACACTAACTTTTCCCCCACTGTTGAGGATCAGCAAAGGTCTCCAGTAGGTGAATTTGAGATTGATGAAAGGCTACAGAAGAATGCCTCAACTGAGATCAGGTCTCTATAACCTTTCACAGTCATGGCTATAGAAGAAGGCTTTTCATTTCCTTCTTTGTTGAAGTTCCTTGAGAGAGGAAAGTGGCCATAACTCTGTCTGTGTGACTTTGGGGGCGAAAGATTAGAAATAAGTCAGGGTAGGCTTGGGACAGAGTAACATTTGTCTCAGAATATGGATGACAGTGTCCGAAACTTAAACAAGATTTCAGAAAATTCATGTCTGCTTATTTTCAAACTCTGTTAGAAAGTGACAGAGTGAAAGTAATGGGATGAAACTGAGGAGGAGAGATTATATTAAATGTCGGAAGTAAACCTCTGTACTGTTTTGGAGTAGGCTCCCAAGGGAAGTGTGGGATGCTTCATATCTTTGAAGTTGTGTTTAAAGTAAGACAGGGCTAGAAAACATAGTACAGTACAATAAATGAGTAATGCAGCCTGCTGGAGGCAAGAGAAGGAAAATGGGCCTGTTTGGTGCTTTCCAAACCTGATTTCTCAGACTTTATAAAAAGAATTAAATAACTTTTTGGGAATAAAATCACTCTAACTTAAAACATATTCTACATCCATTCACAGAATGTATTTCGAAGTTCTCTTCTTCTTACTTATAATTAGTCTACTCAGCCATTCCATAAAAGCCAGATGTTATTAAATAACCACACATAAACCCTTGAGTATTTTGTCTTTGTATCCACATGTATCTTAGAGCTTTGGGTAGGTTTGGGAGTCCTCAGAACTGCTGTGTTGCTTAAGAACTTTGAATCACAGTTTAAAATTTTCTGAGTATGATATTTTAAACAGTCGTAAATGATATAAGCTTAGCTTTCTGTGTTACCCAGGTCAGTCTTGATTAGTGGGAATCCTGCCTGTGCTGCGAAGACCTTACAGATACCATGCAACTTCGCAGCGCTTCACCAGGCTCCTCTTCTCATGCCTTCACTACTGGCTGCCTGTTTATTTGCTGTCTTTTACCTCAAGCATGTATTTTGGAGAATATTTAATTTTTAAAGGTCGTTCACAGGTCTTCATGCAAATGTAAAGTGTTATTTGCAGTTCATACTCCTATTAGACTTTCTAATTATGTGAGGCAATCAGAATGAGTGGAGGTAGAGGCTTTAATCAATACTCATGTCAGCAGTAAAAATGCATTGCATCAGATGTGTTAAAAATAAATAGTAAAGGTTAGCGGGTTGAATTTAGCATCAATAAAATTAACTTAAACTAAAATAAGACTGCAATTAGTAGGTGGATAACACTACTAAGATGTGCATGCAAATTTACGGTAGAATTAAAAGCAAGCATAATTGGGGACCTGGTTGAGCTGGGCTTCCTGCTAGGGCTTTTGCTTCAGCCTCTGTTTCAGACTTTCTGTTCAGATTGTTCAGATTTTCTGCTGTTTGTTTTGTGGAGTGTAAATGAACGCTTTTTTTTTTTTTGCATTTCCGTGGACATGCAATAACAGATGCATTCAAGATTAATAGAATGTTCTACCTTACATTTGATGAAAAAGATCCACCTTTCCTGCTATGTCTGTTTTCTCTTCTTACACCTCACTCTGAGAGTCAGCCTTCTGACTCTGCCTCCCCAACATGTCACAGCCCACTCTTCACAGGGAACAGCAGGACCAGGAAAACAGGGAACAGTGGTGGCAGACGGCCAGAAGTGCATCTTGCTGTAGTAAGTTACCTTGTCATAGCCGTGGTAGCCTATGGCATAAAAGGAAGCTGGCTTTCTGAAGGGCAAGGATAGGTTTTGTTTTGTTTTTGCAAGATAGTCTCTTGTCAGCTCAGGTTACTATTACCAAGAATAAAAGACCTTATGGGTATGAAGTGGGTGTCCCTCATGCACACCAAAGTATTTATATTACTTTAAGAAAAATAGTAACTGATGTTAGTTCCAAGGACTGAGATACATACAAGTATTGGCTTTTCTTGTTACATGAGATCTAAGTGTGTGTTGTGCTATGTGCTAGTGATACCTGCTTGGGAATCACAGAAGATAAATAGTAAAGATGTCGGTGCAGTTAATGCATAAAATGGCTGGTTCATAACTCACTGCACATATTATAGCTCTTCCTTGTGACATGAGTTTATAAGTTGTACAAAATTTTTTTTCACCTCAATTAGCATATTTTAAACCTATGATTTGAATTAATTCAAGATTGAGAGACATCTGTAGCTTTTGCTGACGCAGGCAGGAGCTAAAGATGCCAAGCAGCTTTTGAGTCAGATCACGGTTTTCTTAATTGTTGAAGTTAAGCCTGTAAGAGGCAAAATTTATGCTTTCTCTGTAGCCAATATAAAGTCTTGAAACCAGTTTTAAAAGGTTTAGTGTACTAAATGGTATAATGCTATATAGCATACTTGGAATGATAGTCATTGTATGTAGTTTTGTATTTTTGCCTTGGGCCACAGAGGCTGGAACATATTATTTTTTAAATAAAAAAAACATAGCATCTCTTATATTATGAAAGCTTCCCCTGGCATATCTGAAAACATGATTAAATGTCTTCAAAAGAGAAATTTAATCTTCTGGGTTATTGCTATGGTAAATTCTTGATGCTCTTTGAGTCCAGAGGCTCCAGATACTGTTCCTGTATTGTGGGCTTTTTCAAGATTTTTTTTTTCTTAGACTTCTTAGTATGAGGACCATACTATTAGACATTATCGAGGCAAAAGAGGAGTCAGGCAAAACCCTCTGATCTTAATACTATTAGGATTAGATATAGCTGTGGGATAATGTCTTTGACACCACTGCTTGAAGGCTCAGGCATTGTAATTTATCTTTCTGAACTCTGTCCTGTTTCTTTGTGAACCCATGCAGTGATACTGAATAGATGAAAGACTCATTAATTTCTTTCATTAAACAAACTAAAATTAAATTAAAATTAAAGTACATGAAGTTAAAATTGAAGAAATTAAAAAAGATTCATTAAAGTTTCATTAAAGTCTTCACTTTGTGTATTTATATATATAAAGGAAGGAGTACTGGATTAATTTTGCAAACTCATACCTTAATGTAGAATTCTCTATTAAATTATATTTGATATTTTGTTTTAAAATAGTTTTTTGTGACCTTCCTGGAAAAAAAAACATTCCTGACAGGAATACTTGGAGAAAGCTCGAACTGGCTGAGTATTAACATGTTTATCCAGCATTGCTTTCGTGCTCAGCCACTAGCTCAAGACCTCTTTTTTGGTCAACTAAACAGTGGCTAGAAACAGTGCAGTATGTTATAAGGATCAGAGACCTTGCATATTGCTTTGTAATTACTGAATGCTCTAAACTCTGTGTGGTACTTTGGATGAAAATACATGCAATTGAAACTGATGTTAAAGCTACCACTGGCCATATGGGGGAGTGGCTAGCTGAGAAATAATCCAGTATTCTTCATGAATATTTTAAACATACCCAGGATTCATAAATATCATCATATTTCTTGCAGTGTAAATCTTTACAAGAAAATGACAATAATTCAAAATGAAAGAAAATGGTGTGTTTTTCTTATGAGTGATGTGGAACTGGTACGGGGAGTTGTTATGATCTACAAAACTCTTTACTTCCAGTTTAGAATTGGGATTTGGGGTGACTTGGTTGTGAATTCTGAGTAACATCTGTGTAATAATTTTATCTTCTCTTTCTAAGGTCCACTGAGCCAACAAGAATGCTATTTTCAATATGAATGTGATGACAAATGGGAATCTGCATAGTTATCCATTGTGAAAATGCATTTAGAAATACAGTGGGTGCTTTAAGAAAGACCTTTGATACCTTTCTGATACCTTTAAAACTGTCCCTCATCTCTTATTTGCTTACTTTCCAAATATTGGAAATGGGTTCTATATCCTGCTTTAAATCTGCCAGTAAATTAGTGCTCTCAGAAACAGTTCTGAATTACGTTGTTCATTTTTGCATCCCTGTGGCATAGAATATTGATCATTGAAGTTGATAAGGTTGATAAGTTAATAAAGTTGATTGGTGACACAGAAGGAGTTCTTTCTAGCTTGACAAATGCACATGGTAGTCTGTATTCCTCAAAAGAACACAGTGTTACTGACTTAGTAATGAGCCCAGAAATCCTCACTTAAAAGAGGGTTGAAGATAAGCACCCATCCTTACTGGACATTTTTTGACAGATTTTTTGAGCATTGTTCTGCGAGGCTGGAGATGCTTACCAACTGTGCTAAATTTAGTTCTTTCCAATGCTAGTTATCTGTCATATGTTTTCAAGTGGAAAGCTGTTATGGATTGTAGGACTTGAACAGAATTATGAAAAGCATGGGAGTCCAGGGTGAGCACAGATCTGTTCACTGTACTGTTCTCTTAAGGACAATAGCAAAGCAAAGATAGCTTCAGGGCTGTTAGAAAATACTGTCGGGGCAATATAGGTAGAACCTGAGCTGGGCAGAGTTCACAGCAGCTAAATAGAAAGTGAAGGTGCTATTTTCTTTCTTTTTTTAATTATTATTATTTTTTTAATTTTCAAATTAATGCTGTTTTACTTTACGCTGAATACTTGATGAGGATGAAGTGAGGCAAAATTGTACTTTCTCACTTCTGAAGGTATCTTGGCTATCAGAAAAAATGCTCATTGCAAGATGTCTTAGAAAAAGAAGCAATTTGCAGTAAGGTTCCATGAAATGGGGAATGGATGCAATAACCAATCCTGAGATGAAGCATTGATCCTGGTATCTGAGGTCAGTTTGAGCTCTGGGAGCTCATCAAGTGCTTTGAGCTGGTCAAGACTGCCTTTCTGAAAACCAATGCTGACGTAAGGCCCTGATGGACTAGTGAGTAACCTCTTTGTATGGTAGATACCTCAGGATTATTCGGAAGAAATACTTGTTTTTTAAAATTAATGTACTAGCAAGTCTGTCTCTTTGCGAGTCACACCATTTGATTTCAGGTCACGTAAGCATTAGGAAAATTTCTTAAAAGTTATTTGAAAGCAAAAAATGCCTCTGTTATTGCTTTAGGATGACTACAAGCAGTACCTTTTTACCTACTGTACTTCCTATTTATCGTGTGCCATTCAGCTTCATCCTTGAGGAACCAAATGAAGTTCTGAAGGAAAACTTCTGAAGCAATGAATCAACGAACCACTCCCTGTAAACAGTTCTGACAAGATTAGGGCCTTCAACAAGTAGCCTATATCTAATGTAACTGTGTGAGCTAGTTCTTGTGTCTCTGAGGCCAAACCTATTGAAATTTTTCGAATGGTTTGTGCTGTCTTCTGGTAAACACTTGTTCGTGTTTCTTTTCTTTTTGTTTGTTTTGTTTTCCTAGTTTGTTGGTTTAGTTAGGAAATCTGCTTGAGTTTTCACTTACTTTCGTTACTGTCCTGATTGTCCAAGCAGAGCACAGATTTCAGGGAGCTCAGTGTGGTTGCACAGACTTTTGACTCTGTTCTCTCTAATCATTGGCTTTGGTTCTGTAAGCAGGTCCATATAGAAAGAGTTTTAAATCCGCTTCCAGTGACTGCATCTGGACAGTGACTCGGTATCAGATCTGACAGAGAAAATGCAGAATGGATGAGAAAATATTTTAAATATTTCTATGGAAAAAAATGCATCAGATTGTAGTGGGATTGGAAAGACTGCAAAAGACTGCAATGCAAAACAGCAAAACTACAGGGCAAAAGCACAATGTTAGAAATGGTTACAGGAATGTAACTGATCAGAAGCAATAATATTGATAGGCATTAGAATGTCTTTCTGTACATTAATGTGCCAGCTACTTCATGTTTGAATCTAGACCATTCCTGACAGAAAGTACCTGCATGTGGCATTTAATTAAAAGCAAATACAAGAAGTTGACACTTGGCAAGGTGACTTGGTTACACAATGATTTTGTTATTGGGAGGGGGAAGGGGACTGCGTGACCCCGCTTTGGATCAGCCTGAGGAGGACCATGAAAGACAACAGCGGTGATGTTATACCTGCCCTCCTTCTTTTAAGGGATTGTTTTGTCTTAAGGGAGCAATTCATTCCTGCAATTTAGTATCCTATGTGCAGTGTTGTAATTGAACTGTAAGTTAAACTGACATGTGAAAGCTAACAAACATACAACATAAGAAGGGTAAAATTGGACAAGAACTCTCTCAACAATGTTTTGGGCTGTATTTTTCTTATTTGATAAACTTACTTGACGTGTTTCTGTCATATATCTTTAGCGTTTTTGAGCTCTTTTGGCAAATATGTTTGAAACAGGGAAAAAAAGCTGGAAGCTGAAACGCTAAAAATGCATCCTGACATTTTCATAAGCATTCCCTGTGCAGTATAGGAGATAGGAATTCTAAAGGATTCTTCTGCTTTTCTGAGTCCAAATAGCAGCCCTGCTCTGCTTGGATCAACACTATCTGACTCAGATACCTCCATAAAGAACCCACTATTGCTTCTCAAAGATGGGTACACAGCAGACCCCAACTGCTTTCTGGAAAAGGACACTTATGGGCAGGGCTGTGAAGGATGCAGTAAGTTATAAAGTCATGAGGCGGCCTTCTTGTCGGGACAGCTCTGGGGAGGTAGAGTAACTTTTCTGGAGAGGCAGAGTAACTTTTGTTTTGTTTTGCATGTGTTAGAGGTGAATTGAAAATGCAATTCTGGCAGTACAAAGAATAAATCTTCATCTGATTTATGTCTGAATTTCATAATGCTGTCTTCAAAGTTTAAGGAAGTCATGATTCTGGTGTTTCAATTTAACTTGAACAGAAGTAATCTTTTTTTTTTTTTTTTCCAAGTAACAATGTAATCTGCAGCCTCCACACCTGATGCAAAATGAGAAGAATAATTGTGCAATGGAGTAATATTTTGCTTTCAAAATGTATTGAACCTTGTAGACTTGGTTATGTTAAATGATGATTACTAATGCTGTTAAAATAGCCAAAGACACTACAAGATTTCAGACATACATTTATGATTAAAATGTATAGTACGTTTCACAGCCACATACTACAATGAATTTGAGTTGGCCTCAAGCACAGAAAGACCAGGCATTCTTAGTTTCCTTGTAAAATCAAACTCAGGTAAATAGCCTTCGCAAAGTAATGAGGTTTTTTTCCCCCTCTGCAATATGGGATGATACCATGTGCTGACGTTTAATAAATACATTGATTAAAGCTAGCCTGGACATTTCAGCCACAATCCCTCTAGGTAACTATTACTGCATTTTTCATATTCACAGCTATATTTGCTGGAATTTTAAATGCAGCACAAGTTTTTGGAAGGAAAAAAAGTACTGACATTGTGCACTTGCAAGAGATTGACTTATCAATTTTTTTTCCAGAGAGTTTTTTCCCCGATATAGGTCATATAATGTTAGCCAACCTGGAAAAACACATAGCTGGATGCAAAGGGAAGAACTACATAGATTGAATTGTTTGTAGGCATTTGGCAATTTATTTAGATTTGGATTTTCTAATTTCAGTTTTTACTGTGATTTTTGAAACTACAACTTCTTGCTGCTAAATGTTTTATGTTTTTAAAATACATAATTTTTAGTTATCAAATCAAGAGTCTTGATAATGAAGAGTGAGGTAGGTCCTATTTATGTATGGGAGAGGAAAGGGTGAAGAAATACAGGAAAGTGTATAATTCCATTTCCATGTGAAGGGCTCCTCCATCCATTAAAAGGCCCTACGTGATGACTTTGCAGCTGATAGGACTATATGCCAGACACCATAGGAGCAAAAGAATTACTATATTGTATCAAGGCACCTATTGCTTTCTGGACAAGTCATTTTATCCAGGAATCAGATTAGTGGCTGCTAATTTCTATGGCGAATGCCGGAAAGCTATAAATATGGATACAAGTGACACAGCTGTGTGTCCTATTTTTGCTGTGCTATGCTACAGTGTGATGCTAGCTGGGGCTGTTCTGGATTTGGTTCATCAAGTAGTTAGGGAGAAGCAGAAACTTGGTCTGACTCTTTTCCAGCACAAACATTATGTGTGAGCCTCTTAATTCACTTGGATCTAGATTTGATTTTGGTGAGCTAGGGTTTCTAGGTATTTAGGGGACTCCCATGAGACACCAATTTATATTTCAGATATCAGAACACTTAAAAAAAAATCTAGTCCTCTGTATTACTGCTTTATCATTCACCATTTCTTTGTGTCGCAGATGTAGCGAGGGTACATTTCAGGCTTGTGAGGCGCTTGGATACTATGGTAATAAAAACTTCTAAAAAAAAAGAAATCAAAGGAAAACAAAAACAACCACAAAATGGAAAAAGTGGCTATTAGGCTTGAATATCACTGTCACACTCGGCAAACAGAATGGGACAAACAGTCTGCAGTAAATCATCGAATAATTCCGGTTTGATGGGATCTCAGGAGGTCTGCAGTCCAACCTAGAGACTTGAAGCTGATCAGACATGGTCAGGTCAGGTTGCTCAAGCTTTTTATCTAGTCAGTTTTAAAAACCTCCGGGGATGAAGGTTGCACTTTAGGCAACCAGTTCTGATGCTTGGCTGTTGTCATGGTGAGAAGAAGGAACATATCTAGTCAGTGTCTCGTTTCAGATTACCCCTGTTGACATGTGCTCCTGCTGTGCATCACTTAGAAGAGCTTGGCTCTGTCTTCTTGATGACCTGTTCATAGGTGTGACTGATATTGAAGTGATATAAGTGGTTTGACTTAATCAGCAAGGTTTCAATTACAATTTTAGGTGATTCAGTTTGGAGACAGAGAAAGGAAAAAGTTTAAGTACCTGATTTTTAACATCTCAGTGTCTGTCTTTCACACACTGAAAGAAATCAGTGGAATTATGAGCTGGGAGAACACTGATTTTTGCTTCTTAGGAAACTGAAATACACACGAGTAACAGAGCAGCCAACCCCAGTATTGATCCGAATAGTTCTTCGGAAATGGCTTGCAAACTCACACCAGGTGAGCATTAAAGAACTGACAGATGAGCTTTTCTAGTGTCATTCTTTGTTTGTTGTTTCAAAAGTATTCTGCAGCATGATGTTTTGTCAACTTTATGTTGCTACACGGTGCGCTGACCACACTGAAGGCCATATTTTCTCATGAGAAATTTATCTCTGAGTTATAAAGGCATAAAATCAGTGCTTTAGCATTAATTTATGTAGGCTCTGTCAAATCAGTAGTGTGCAAATAATTGTAATCAACTAGATACATTGGTGTGTATATAAATCAGTTAATGGAGCCTCAACCTTCTGCACATGAAAACACATGTTCATATCTTAATTTGAGGGTGGATCTTTTGTATCTTTGTTTTGCTAAACAAAATGTTGCAGTCTGACCTGAACTGAAAATGATGCAGAGGAGCACATTTTCAAATATATTGAAGATGTCATAAGTCTGTACACCAAAGCACTGACACCATTAAAGCTCAATTTCTGTAAAGGGCTTAAAAATGCCAAACATTCTGTTAAATACACACAGGATGTTTGGATAGTCTTTTCTTGTCCACCAATGGGACAAGGGAGTGAATACAAACTGAAACACAGAAAGTTCGGTCAGAACATAAGGAAAATCTCTTTTGCTGTGAGGGTGACAGAGCACTGGCGTAGGTTGCACAGACAGGTTGCAGTCTCCCTCCCTGGAGATGCTCAAAAGCCATCTGGATGCTCTCCTGGGCAGCCAGCTCCAGATGATGCCAGTTGAGCCATGGAGGTTGGACAAGGTGACCTCCAGAGGTCCTTTTCAACCTCAACTGTTCTGTGATCCTATGATCAGCATTATTATGCTTCTTAATTCAAGTATAATTTCACTTTCACAATTCCAGTTTGGGGTTGAAACCAACCTTAGTGAAATCTTTTTTTCCTGAGAGAATGTTTTCCATAGCTCTGCAGAACTGCAGGAACAAAATGATGGTTTATGCTGTCTAACTTAAGAGTTCACTGTACTGTTGAAATTTATCCATGTCCATGTGCATTTTAAAGGCTTTCTTTCCTGTTATTCAATAACAAAACAAAGCATTTTTCTTAAGCATGATATATCTTAAGTTAATAAAATAAAAGGGTAGATAGGCAAAGGTTATTGGTTATTTGAAATCTTTCCAGATTTAAGTGCAGTTTAAAATAGGGAGATATAATCTAGAGAAGAAAAAGTCTGCAGAGCAGAGACCTTTGACACTGATCTGACATAAAAGCACTTTTATCAATTGGAACCATGAAATAAAAGCCATGGCAGCTAGTTGTGATGAAAGAAGCACAAGGACAAGTCTGGCTAAACTTGAGCAACAGAATCACTAAAAAAAAGGAAAGCAGCCTGAACGTAAAACAAACTGTGGACGTCTTATTTTTTCTGTAAGATAAAGGTAGAAAAGATGAGAGTTGAAGTTGAAGATCTCAACAGGGTTTTTTTCCCCCTTTTTTTAAAGAAGTCTAAGCTGGCAGAAAAGAGCTATGGAGATAAACGTAACATGAAAAGACCTCTCTCCCCAGTTTAAAAATGTCAGTTTTTACTGGATGTATAACTAGGAAAAAAAAAATCATAAAACCTCAACTAGGGAAAAAAAAAAGAAAAAAGGAAAAAATTCTGGTGAGCTTTTCTTTTATTGGCACCACTCAGTCCAGCTCTGACTTCCCAGCACTGCTGTTTTTATTCCATTTCCAAAACATGAACATACAGGGATGTTTTTCCTTTTGCATTTTATGACTGAGATTCTGTTAGCATGGGGGGATTTTTAGCAAAGGAGCAAAGTGATGGCTTTGAGTACCATCTGTAAGTTGCATGAACTAATGTGCTGTTGGATCGAGCCAGAGGGTCAAAAAAATATGGATTTCTGTAATGGTGATCTTATAAAACTGTCAGTTTTAGATTGTCTAAACAGGTAGTTCAGTCTTCTCTTGAACTTCAAGAAATGCCTCATCTTGCCATCTGAAATATTCTCGTTCATTAAAAACTTGAGTTCCAGCTTTTACATTCTGATCTTCTGGGAAAATAGATTTGCATGCACGACCAAACTTCTAGCACTCCATTTCATGCCAAAAGAACATGAAAAACAGCCAAGAATTAAGTGTTCAGCAGAAGTACCTACTTTTGAAGCACTGTTTGATTTTACAAGTCACCCAAGCTCCTAGCTGCACTTAGAGTCACCCTGATTGCTGCTGGGCACACTCACGTGCTACCTGTTTGCTGCTTTTCAGCTAACTTGCTCAAAGTGGAAGCAAAAATTATACTTTCTTCCAGAACTTCCTCTCTGCAACTGGCCCTATAGATTTCTGAGATCAACAGTAGCTTTCTCATCACTACAGTAGCGTCTAATATTCAGAAACTGTCTGGAGAATTCAGGAGCTTGCTGCCCCACCGCTCTCACTATCTTGTCTGCTGGAAGCGTAGCATGCTCCTTCATGTTTTCATATTGCCATTGATCTCTGAAAGCATAATGTAAAAAGGAATGTAATATGGAGCAAGGAGTAGCTACGAAGAGGAAGAATTTTACGTAATCTTGATCAGAAGTCCTTAAAAATTGCCTGAAGCAGTTACGGAACATAAAAAGTTTCTTAGGCTTCTTGATTGTGGTATTACTGGTTAGCTGAGTGTAAAACAGCATGTTATGTAGGTAAAATGTTACTGCTAGCATTGGAAAACAATGAGTTCTGCCAACAACTTATACATGTTTTTCCTACACTAACAATAACATTGTGTGAATATTGATTTACTACGTTTGAAAACTGGAAGCTAGCTCAAGCCCTGTTTGGTGGGTGTGCATTTTTCCTCTGGCTTGTTCACATGGTGATTTCAGCCACAGGTAGTCTGGCTGACTAGCCAAGAGTGAAGTGACTCAGTGTCCCTTGGCTCAGCTCTCTAGAAGGGGATAGTTCCTGCTCAATTGCATTCATTTGAAGTGTATACTACGGCTTGATTTTTTAACCAAAAATGCAGCCAAAATGCATTTAAAGCAGGAGGAATTTGGCTGGACATTCTTACCTCTGAGATTTACGCTATTCAGCTGGAATCAAAATACCTCGCTTGTTGTCAGGAGCAGTGTGAAAGTCCCTTAAATAGCATCCAAATGTTTGAGTAGTTTTACATTTTCGGGTAGTGACATGCTTCTATGTTGCTTTTGACAGCTACTTAAATGAAGTGTGAGTAAACCATCGGTTTCAGTAAAGTTTGATCAGAATACCAAAGGCAGGGATGGATTTTGGTTTATTATTGAAATATGTGGATTCTTTCTAAACAGTGCACCAAAGATCACTGTTGGCCAATGTCATATATTCTCTCCAGCAGTTAGCACATCCTGGTTTTCTATAATCTGCACCTTTGCTGGACACGAGATAGAGCTCCATACTGAAGAAAGCTGAAAATCCCTGTTACTGCTAACTGAAAGAATAGAGCACATTTTGAAAGTTGCAGTGCTTTGCTTATTTCACTCCTGAAACAGCTTCTTAGTACTGCTTTGGATTATTGCTTTAGTACTTGCAATGTGTTGAATTGCAACCGGTCCTTTTTGCAACACTTAAGCTCTTCTGTGGCTTGGCTTGCTCACTAAGGCTGGCTGTAATACTGTGAGATTTGAAACCAGGCCAGCCTTTGTGTATTGCCTGACTGGGAATAAAAAGCTTTTAAATAGTGCCTAAAATATTTTTCAGTGATGGCTAATAGCCCTTGTTCTTCAAAGACAAAGCTTGAGTTTTATTTATGGGCTATAATCCTTGGTACCTGTGCACATCTTTTAATATCATAAAAGAAATTGCAATCCTGTACAAAAAGAATTGACTTGTTATTTGTTAAAAATAATTGTATGCTTTTAGAACTGCTAATAACAGATTTATTTTTTTTAAATCCTTGGTACTCTTCAAAACTGTATCTTCCTCATTTGTGATTTATTCCAGAAGCTTTTATCTACTTGAAAATAAAAGAAAAAATATCATACATTAGGAGAGAAAATATTATTGAGAAAGCTATTTTCTCTAACAAATGATGTTAGTTTCTAATGGCTGAACTCGTCCTTTGATGGAAATAAAATTTAATGCTCTATAACGATATGATATTGCTTTATTAGAAACTTTCATAGCTTTCAGACTATAAAATCTTAGATTTCTTGAAATCCTCAATTTCCTGAAAAGCCTGTCTTTCACTTCAGAAATGTAAACTACCTTTTGAAACATGTCTGCTGAAGGGGAGCTAGGGTGGAAAATCCATTGCACTGTGCTGTAATGTGACAAGCAAAGTATTCAGAGAAAATGCCTGGCTGTTAAGTTTGAAAAGGCTCTAAAAATGGCCTTCCTTAATTGTTAATCTCAATCATGTTTCTCTCAACCCTTGTACTTTACTGGCTTTCCTCCCACCTACGTATTGACAGTGTCGTTTAAGTAATCTCTATAACAAAGCCTTTTGCAAATGCACTGCTCTGTACCTGGCCAGATGCCTAATGCTGCATAATCTATGTTCTTAAACGAGAAAAGCTGTTCATCATTCCTGAAAAATCATTGTTCTTCTTCGATTAATTCTTCTAATGAGTTTCAGGCTTTAGTTTACTTGAATGTGTTATGTATTCCATAAATAACTCAGACACTGAAAAAACTCTCATAATAGAATATTTTCAAGTGCCTAAGCTAAGGTGGAGAAAAGAAATTATCTGTACTAAGCCTACTGAGAGTACAACAGTATTGGAGGAAAGAAAATGTAGCGTAAGGACAGCAGCTGATCTTACAGGGCAAGTTCATTAGTACACAATTAGCTGCATGAGGGTGCAAGAATCAGTGGGATAGGAGAGGCAAAGCAACTAATTTAAAGCAATATGTTAGAAGAAAATAAGTGATTTTGTTTGTTTTAAACAAATCTTTTCATACTCATTATATAAAGTTGGTATAGATGGTTCCCTCTGTTTTATAACATTTGTGAAACTGGAATGCCAAATAATATGGGTAGCAAAGGAGACTGCAATTGATATAGAGATGCCCAGATATTAGTAAAAAATCTTAAGTTAGAATTTTTTTTAAGTGGTATGAAGAATAAGAGAAATTTTAAACTGATTTTCAAGTGCTAAGCTGAGCAATAGATGTCAATTAAAGCTTTACAGCAGACTGCAGAAAAAATAATCCTGTAAGCTGTTTTCTACCCTGTTTTGTCTGCAAACTGAAAACCAATAATCTGTGTTACGGAAAGGTGAGAAGCAAGCAAGACAATAGAAGGAAATATATGCAGTGCTCTGCGACATACTGCACTCGTAGGAATTGCCACCAGCTAATTTGTGCATCAGACTAAACGCAAAAAAAATAACAACCAACCAACAGTCAAAAAGAAACCAACCACTTCCCTGGATTCCTAAAACGTTTTATGGATTTGTGTAGTCTTAAGACAGAGTGGGAGTACAAAGGCTTGAGCAACCGTATCTGTAATGATCATTGACATTCAAAATTATTAGCATCTCTGATAGGACTAAAAAAGTCGAGAATTTTTGAATCTACTCAGGCAGTGTTCCAGAGGGGCCTTTCAGGTAAGCAAATATTTTGATCTGTGGCAGTTCTTAGTTACTAAGGGAGGAGGGTGTCACATAACCCGTAGCGAAAATACTATCATTGATATTTAATGTGTAAGTTACAACCTAGATTAAACTTAATCAGAATCCTCTAGAATCTGATCGCTGCATTTACTAGTGGTGTTTGAACACTGTATTCATCATTTTTCACAAATACTGAAGATTCAAAGGACTAGGTGATCAGAATGATGGTGTTTTATTCTTATTTTGCAGGCAAGTAAATAAAGTACTCTGATTAACTTTTTATACAGAAGTAATGGAAAATATACCCTCTCTTGTCCTGATGAAACAGCAGCAATAGCCTTGGAAGACTAGTCTGGGCTTTAACTGGACCTTTTATTCTGTCCCATGGGTTAATTGCTTTATGACAGGAATGGATACAATGAGTGAATGAAGGAACTTATGATCTGGATAATAATTTACTTGAATGGGTTATTTCATGTTCTGAAGACAAATGTAGTGGGTGTGAAAGAAGCTTGTAGGGCAAAGAGCCAGCAACGAAATATATTTATGTATCCTGAAAACTTTTTGAGTTTTACATATTTATTTCTCATCACTGAGGCACAACCAATATAATTAATTTGTGCTGTTGAGAGAGCTTATGCTCAAGGTCTAGAAATTTGATCTTCAGTACTTAAAAATCGTAATGAGTAAGCCTGCTCAATGGGCTGTCTCAGCTTGTTGTAAAATATTTGCTGAAAGAGCAAGCAGCAACAACTCAGAGAGAGACTTCCTTGACAGCAGCCAGGAATTAATAGGTTATCCTGAGATCTTACTGTGAAGAAAACTTTGGAGAAAGATTTCTGTTTTGAGAGATATATGCAACTTCATTGTGATGTTTTCAGGTTTGCAGAGCAAGAATCATTATAACTTACAGAATCAGTGTACTTCTCTGCAGTTTTTTAGACAGTTATTTGTCTGCTACTTTATAGTAAGTGCATTTTTGAGATGAATAGTTTTGTGTTTTCTGTAGCTAGAAAGAAAATAGATGAACAAGCATTGATTTTTTTCATCCTCAGTGATTGAGTTTGTGAAGGGCTTAAAGAGGTTTACATGTATGTCTCTGGTTTTGCTGGTGTATCACATATTGGGTTTTACAGCTCAATTAATGTAAATACATTGCAACATGCCAGCATGCAAGCATCTTGTGGTAGTTTCAGGGTCATTTCTAGATGGACATTTTTCTAGGTGTATGCTGAAACTACACTGTCATATGTATTCCCTTTTCAAAAAAAAACAAAAAAAAAAAACACAAACAAAAAAAACCCCACACTTATATGTAGAGAAGATCTTTGTTTGTTTTCCATTGAAAGATTCTCATCTTTTTCTATGGAAAGGATTTAAAAATGTTTTGGGAAATCCTTGAAATGTTCCAGAGCAGTATAGAACAGGCTTGAAAGTGTGATATACATGGTCTTCTAAGGAATGAACTGTGTACAAAAAAATTTTCCCCCACATACTGAGATTTAAAGTTTGAAAAACTTAGTTCTGATCCTTCCACAGAACCCAGACAATGGTTGCCCCAAAGTTAACACTAATTCAAACAGAATTGATCAAAACTGTAAATTTGCTATCAGAAGAGATGAAACTTTTATGTCTGCAGTAAATTACAGAAACTGATAAGGAAAAAAAACTTCAGGAAAAAAGTTAACAATGTCTAATACAATTTGGAAGAGGTATTTTGGCAACAGTCATTGACTTTGAATGCTAGTACCTTGTTTTATACAAATGAGCAATCTACTAGGAACCTTTTGGGCATATTGGAACAGTCTAAGCATTTTTGCAGAAGATAGTGCGGAAATGTTTGATGATAACCAGATGTAACTGGCCAGTTCTCTTGAGGTTTAATGTAGAAATCTCATAAGGCTTTGATCATGTTCTAGATTTTTCTGTGTCCCCTGGTTCCTAACCAGGAGACTGCCCCATATTTATGTTATGGAAACCATAACATTGTCACAGAAACGGAGGTCAGGTCATCACCTGAAAAGGTCTGAGTAGTTTCATTCTACATTAATGTCAAAAGGAAAAAAAAAGGGAGAAAGTAAATTATCTGACTATTCCGTTAATTTCTTAGAAATGGCCTTTGGATTTTGCTTTAATGGAGCCAGGCATTACCCATTCTTGTGTATTTCCCAATTTCCCAGTTGAAGGAGGAGGAAATGAGGCAAAAACATTGCACAGGGTACAAGATTTAAAATGATTTCTACTAGAACCATGATGAATTGGTTTACCTTGAATCTCATTTGTATTGTGCAAGAGGACTGGCACCTTGCTGGTACACCCTCTGGTGTCTGAGTCAGAGCAGTTTAAGGCAGTGATCACTTTTCAGTTTAGACTATTCTCTGTATGTGCTGGACCTCTCAAACCTGGCAGTGACATCTCTGTGGATAGTGGCACAACCGTGGCCTTTGCAGCTGGGAAGCATTGTTTGAGTATCTCACGGTAAGGAATTTCATCTGAATGTGTTATGTCGTTTCTGGTATTTTGCAGGTTGAATCTTCAACTCCTGCTACTTATCTTGTATAGATAGTACTGAATCTCCATGAGACTTGATACCTCACCATTTTGGATCCATCTAGGGCATCTAACGCATTGTCTTAGGGTTTGTGGTCTCACTTTGACTAACGTGCCTGTGAGTGTTAATGTAATTTAAGCAAACTTTTGTTTGAGGACCTGCTTATAATTCATCATAAAGTTCCAGTACAGTGGTTGGGAAGTTTGGCTAACTTCCAAACTCTGCAGAGTTGATTGCTAATTAAATTAAAATAGGACCTAATGGGACCTAATAAGGATGCTAATTAAAATTAAAATAAACATTTGCTATGAGGATTGATGCATCTATGAAATGTTTTCTGATAAATAGTTTCAATAAATTGTGTTTTAGTTATTCACTTTTTAAAATAATTCCCTCTTCGCTTTAAAGAGAAACCTTGAGATGTTAGACTGAGACAAAATATTATGTACTGATGACATGGCTTGAGACAATGACAAATTTCTGAAATCATTGTAGAAGTTTATTTTAACAGTCTTAGCTCATCACATGCTTTTACTTTGGAAAGACTTCTAAATCTGTTGGCGTGGCTGTGTCTTCATATTCTGTACCTCAGTGTGATTGTTCTGCCTTTGATTTGGCAGACTTTGGAGACTTGCATCCCTTCTCAAAGAGAAACGGTGCTGTTTGCTAGCCTCAGAACTGATAAACACATTCAGTGTTGTTCCTGCATTCCTCAGGGACTGGAGGCCATATGCTCATTAAAATATCCGCACTGGTTGTACTAGCAATGTCAATCAGAACAATCAGTTTTCTCATGACGGTCTGTTCTAAATTAGACTTTTAATCATATTAACCATATAATATAATTCATCTTATGCGTAAATTTAGCTTTGTTCCCCAACCAGACCCCATGTTTCAGCATCAAAAATCCATGGTAAATTTTATCGAAAAGATGCATTTCCTTTGAGCTGTTACTCTGTTTACAGTCATTCCTAATTTAATCAACTCAGATTCATAATGCCCGTCAGAAGTGACAAAAATTGTTAATTCTGAAATGTGGACCATGGGGCTTTATGTGGAATAGTTACCTTCAGGGGACTGTCTCAAAAACATTTTGGGGCATCATTTATTGTGTCTGAGTCTTAATAGAGTGCCGAGTTTTGTGAGGTTTCAATTATGATATTTGAATGATGCAGGAATCAAAATAAAAGCAATGATTCCCATTTTGTTATATTTTCAGTCACCAGTGAAGGAACACTTTGCACTGGGGGCTATAAGCACGCTAATTACAATACATACCTTAAAGCCAGCTAAACAGAAGTAGGTTACATTTCTAAAACTGGGTGAAAGTTGCTTATGCATAAAAGCAGTTGAAGAAACCAGTGAGACTGGCATGCTCACGCAGAGTAAATGCACACTTGGAAGTTGTTTTTTTTTCCTCTAGTTTGGTAAGAATTTTTCTGAGACCATTTGTGTATGCAGTATGTGTGTTTTTCAGGCACTGATATTACTCTAATGCTTGAAATATGTCGCTAAAAAGATAAAGTCTTTCGTGAGCAAAAATATGAGAGTCTAATTTAAACCACTTGCTTCAGACACTGCTATCTGCTGTAAACATATCTCAGGAAAAAAATAAAGTCTGTGCTGGTGCTCAGTAATTTTCCTTCTCACACTGAGAGGTTCCCAGTCTTAGAAATGAAACTGATGTTTCCTACCTCTTTATACTTAGGTCTGAAGTTCAAATTTTCAGCATAGTCACCAGCATTAGCTGTGCGTTTTTACCAGCAATGGACAACACCCTGTGTGCTGCACTTGTAAAAATCTGCATGTCTGTCTGGAACGTGGCTTGTCTTTTACGTTGCTGTCACCACTGCTGAAACTTACCTCTCACTGATTCACTGTGCTCACAGCCACTGTTTGGTCTCCATAGACATTCAGCAAGCATCAATGAATGTCAATGGGTGCCATTTTTGCTGTCTGGAGGAATTCAGTTCCACACCTTTGCTTCACCTGCACTTCCATGTCAGACGCCATTTTGTCAGAGTGCCCCTCTGCTGCCGTCTGTCGCACAGCAACACCGCGGAACGGGATATCGGTGGGAAGGTTCAACCTCTGCTGCCATCCCACCACCATCCGCCTCTGATATGGGACAACATAATAAAATGGGAGGCAGTGCTTTCAGAGCAGCCCTCCTAATTTGGTTGTAGCAGCTTTTCTTGAGCTTTTTCTGTCCTAATGCTAGATCTTCTATCACCATTTTCTGTGCTTTCATTTGTCAGTAGCAGTTGTTTTTAAATACTGATTATAAAACCTGATTTATTTTCTCTATGCAATAATAATTTAATATAGTGGCAATTCCATATAGATATGTGGATTAATTGCTGGCTGGAGGTGCATGTGAATCTGCAGATTCCAGTTCATGAACCAGAAATTACCTGTGAAGTAAATTGCCTGTGTGCAGCTTCTAAATCTTTCAGAATAACCCCATCTGAGAGCGTCTGGCTTTGGATACTGCCTTTAGACTCATAAATCTTGTTCATCTGCAATGTTTGGTAGTTAGGGAAAGATTTTTTAGGAGCATGACAGGAAAAATCCAAACCAGTATTTTGATAATGGTTATGTGAAATTGAATTAGTAACCTTGGGGTAAATTTGTTCAGTAATACGCTTGAAAAAGTGTGTTTGTGATTGCTTGTCCTTCTGAAAAGGAAGTTTTTTGCATCAAACCACAGCACGGTTCATGAACTCCAGATCACAAATACTCTCACATGAGAGATGTGCAAGCTACTCTCTGTGGGTTCCAGCATCATGCTGAAGCTGGTCAGAATATACTTCACAAGCAATAATTATGAGAAGTAAAGAAAGGAACTTCGTTTCAACTATTTTCCAGACATTGAGAGATGGTTTCTAGGTGTACAGTAAATTAATTGGGCAAAGAGCAATTAATCATGGGTACTTTGATGAGATGCTGTCTCTTTGGCGTATTTAAAAAAAAAAAAAGTTAAAGAAAATGTGTTATAGACCATGGAGTGAGCATGCAGATTTCTGGGGGTACATGACCCCGATGGCCCTTTGTTTTTCAGAAATGTATGATTTTGTGTTTCACTAGGTAAACTCATCTTCCTCATGAGGTTCACGACTGTTTCAGTAAAAAACAAGTGGAGTTAGTGAGAGAAAATTCCAAGTTTTTTTTAAGGGCTGAAGAGACTCTCGTGTGAGTTCTGTAGTAAATGTTCTAAATGAATTAAAAAAAAAAAAAAAGAAAACAACAAGCAAGAAAAAAAAAATCACCAGCAAGCCCTGTGGAACTTACTTTAGTGTTTAATCCA
>WBMW01003834.1:1330060-1366783 GCA_013396635.1 Penelope pileata | reverse complement strand
TTTTTTTTTTTTTTTTTTTCCTGAAGAACAATGACGCCTGGGGTGTATACCCTGAGATGAGTAACTTTGATCTGGGCAATTCCAAGATGAGAACGTGGGGGCTAAGCCAGGAAAAATCTGACAGTGGCCAAGTATTAAACTGCTGCAAGGGCTAACATATGAGCTGTGGCTTCTGCAAGGAGTTACCTGTGTACTGCTTCTCTCTGTTCAGGGTAAATAACGACATGGTGCTCAAAAGTATCTTGACCCTTCCTCACTTTTCTTTCAGTTCACAGGGGAACTACTCCAAGGCCGTGAACCAAGTGAAGGTGCAGCTGAACCAGCCACTGCTGTGTCAGCAGTTCACAAAGTTCATCTGCCTCCTGCAAAAGACTGAAGAGAACTATGAGCTTATGCCTAAAGGCAAGTAGCAAGCCACTTAAATGTTGGAGTTTGTAAGAATGTACCTAAGTATAAATTAGGTATTCTGTTTTCCTTGGGGTGTGTATGAATTGATTATGGCCCTGAAAACAGGTTTTCTTGTTTGCTTTGAGCCAGCTCTATTAGCTGATATTCCTATAGAAACATCCTTGCACCTTTTAGGAACTCTAATGCTACTGTAACAGGCTGCTGAGGGATGCTCTCTAATGGAGTGAGAGGAAAAGCACAAGTCGCAATGCCATTCCTTTGCCTACTAAATATATACTTACCCATGCTGAGCTAAGCGCAGTTGATCCCATGGAGTCTTGCGGTAAAGTGAAAAATGACAGGGAGAAATCATTACTATGACAACCCCACAGCGAGCGTAGGGAACATATGACTCACTGCAGCTTTTTGAGTTCAGTGAGTCAAATCCATAAGCAGCTGGCCTTTTTGTTTTGCTCTACGGGTGAAATGGAGCAACAGTCCATTTATGCTCTGGAGACTTCCTGATGTGTTTATAGGAAAGAATATCCAGTGTGTGCACCTCTCCATGACTTTTTCTTTTAAGCACATACAAGGAAAAGTGACAGAAATAAGGTCATAGAGTTTGTATTCTATGCCCCTACCCTCACCTTTCTTTTTTCCTGGAGAGTTCCTTCTCTGTATTTTGAGGCATCTAGAACTCTCTCTGTTCATTCTCTGTTATCCTGTTTTATCCATAGCTCAAGTGATGGAGGCCATTAGCATTTGACAGTGAGTAGCAGATGGCACACAAGGGGGCAGCTGCAGACAGTTTGCAACAGGACGCTCTAAGGCAGCCACCGTTTCTTTGTTATCTGTATGGCTGAATTTCTGAGCATTGTGTGATGCAGAAAAATACTGTGATGGTTTTTGTACTGCCTTTTCCTGCCTTAAGGAGCTGCCACTTGATACATACACACCAGAATTCTGTGTCATTCCTTCCTATGTTGAAAACTTTTCCTTATGCATTACACCGTGATAAATGAGGAACTATTTCACATTTAGATTCCTATCTTCCAACTGCCACACCTTAGAGATCAATAAACACGCTGTTATGGATGAGAGCCCCTTAATCTTCATGCCTGAAAGTATTCATTGACCTTTTCTCAGGTGGCCTTATCCCTATCCAAAAGACAGTTTTTGCTCTGTTTGATTTTAAGCAACAAATAGAAGCTTTAAAAATGCTGTTGAAGAACTTGCCTTTCACCTGACTTAGCTCTTTGTCGTAACAGTCATTGTGGTCAATTTGCAATCAGCCAAGTACTCACTTTGAGATACTACCTGCAGATTTACATTCCAGTGTAGAATGACTTTGTGCTGAATAAAGAAACCCATCAATATAGTTTAGGTTTTATTCATTCTCAGCTGGAGACCTGTGTTAAAACACATTGATGGGATTGCTTTCTCCAATGCTCTCCCATGAATTAAACTTATATGTGATTTTGTCTCAAGATGCTGTCAATAACCTTTATATAAAGCAATCCTTTAATAGAGAAGCTATTTCAGATGCTTAATGACTCTTCTTACATTCACGTGAGCTCAGATAGTTGCAAAGCAGCTAAAAAACCACATTTGTGAAAACTGAAGTTCTGTTCAAAGTCCAGATACTCTAAAATATTGTAAAGAGAAAATTAAACTGCAGTGCCTTAATCCTGAAGAAATCCTGAAAGACTTTCTGACAGGTCAGACCAGGGCTAACTGCTTGGGACAGTGCTGATGGCGCTAAATGTTTTGCAGCCTCTTGTGTTGACAGCTGCATCCAACTGTTGTGTAAGAGTCTAGTAGGTAAGGCACATCACAGGTTGCTCATTTTTCATGTAAAATCCCAGTGAGAGATGTGAACTGAAGAATTCAGCAGTTAACATACTGTATCATGACTGGACAGGCACCTGTTCTTGCCTCTGATGTATCTGTACAGACCTGCTGTCAGAGACAGGCTGCAGAGTAGATCATGTTCACACCTGATCCAGTTTGGGGGTTGCTGTGGAAACACACCAGGATGTCTGAGGTGGTAGCAAGTTCTCTGTGGCTTTTCATGGTGCATGCTGTAAAACTCTCCCTGGACAAATTTAAAACTATAGTAATCATGCATCACGTGGAATTCTTTTTAACTTTTTGGTAGCTCTTTGGGAGTAATTGTCTAAATGAGATTCAGGGACAAAAGCATCAGAGAGCTTAACACTATTCGTTTTCCCTCTCTGGAGTTACAGAAAGTGATATTCAAACGTGATCTAATTATCCTTGTTTGTCATGTAATAAATTCCGCTGTCTGGTTTTGACAATATTGCCTATGCAAGCATGTTTACTTAATAAAAAAGCAAAATTGTAGGTGAAGGCTTTTAACAGTGCGATTCACACCTTCGGGATAAGGGGCTGAGATTCTTATGGTAGTTAATCCTTCACTGAGTGTTCAGCAGGATGCCAAATAGACATACACAGGGCAGTAGCCTAAACGGAAATTATTTTCTCCATTTACTATTCTGAAAGCAAATGAGTTGTTTTCCAGTGAATATCGGATTCATCTGTAATTTGCATGCAGGGCCCTTTTTTGCATAAAGCAGGTCAAATCCTGAATTATTCATGGTTTTCTTATTTTCTTTCAGTGGTTGGTTATCCTGAAAGGAAGACAGCTAGAGTTTATTCCACAGGCACACTCTCTTTACTGCAATAATGGGAGCATTGCACTGGTAATTATTGTTTCACTAATTATATATATTCATACACTTAGTCTTCAGAAGAATATTTAAGTCTAGTTTGCAATTTGACACTGTAGCTGGGTTATGAATTGTAAGCAGGAAAGAGGTCAATTCTGTTTGTGTGATCTTGTCCCTGATTCTCTATTAGGTTTCCTGGGAGGTTCCTTCTGAAGGAAGCCTCCATCAATTTTAAATAATTTGAACAATTTAGAGATATTATGCTTGAATAGCGCTTGTACACATCCTCAAATAGCAGGGAAAAAATGTACAAAAAGTTCTGGACCTATTATTGGTTGCATCATGACATCACCGTTAGTGTTTGGTTTTATTACTTCATTAATAAAATCATTAATGTCTTTCTGTCAAGCTAACTCTCACTGCTAAAGTTAGAGGACTGCTCTATTCTGTTCTGCTTAGAGTTGTGGAATTTTTTGTTTGTTCGTTTTAAAGAAAGAGAGGGACTTATTCTTCACAGAGATTATAGAGCCAGTTTCAAATTGGTTTGAAAGGAGGATTCTCTTCACTGGTTTAAGCAGATCTGAGATCAGGCTCATTACTAACAAACCTCACATCTTGATCACATTGACAACATACTAATCCCAATTCCAGATTGTTACCTGTCTGATGTGATTTTCCTAGGTGAGTTACCTTGTTTTACTCCTGAAGTACTGAAGGCTGAACAAAATCCCTTTAAGTGCTTTAGATTTTTGTATATACTTTTGACCTATTTGATGTTTTTAATGTGTGAAAACAGAGTAGCTGACAGTGACTAAGACAAAGGGCAAGTAATTATACAATGTCATGACTAATTGTGTAATGTTCAGTGAATTTAAATAATTCCTAAACACGCAGACCTAAGCATACCCAGCAAGGAATTTATTCTGTAAAAATTACCGTTTGGCATATGTGTAAAGAAATAATTCTATTCATATAACACTGTTCATAGAAATCAGGCAACTGTTATTACTCATTGCCAACATTATTAACATGAAGTCTTTTATTAGTTGACAGGAATTGATGCTGAGGCTGCATGTAATTAATTCCTGAATAGTCGCTGAACATAAGTGGTTTCAGAGACAGCAACCACCTATCAATACCCTAAAAGCCTAATTTTGAAAGTAGCCAAAACATCTGAAAGGTCAGTTCATTATGTATGGAGTTAATATGACCTCATAACATCATGCCTAGATCCTTAGTAGGAGTGAACTGGAAAGGCTGCTGAAATTAGTGTTAAATAAAGCATGCCATCTGAGACTATAAGAACACACACTTCGTAAGAATAAGATGCCTATGACACTGTCCTTACTCTGTTTACTCCTTGTAGAAAAAAAAAATGCTTTATTGATGAAGGAAATTTTGAAAATAAAAACAAGGAACCATGTCTCTTGATTGCTATGGATTGATATGGATTAGCTAATGAGCATCAGTGTGTTCCCTTGGTGAAAGAAGACAAGGAAGTGCATGGTCCGTTGTTTACTAAAGCACAATCATCTCTTTGAATAAGTTTGAGGCTGCTTCTCAAGAAGCTTGAATTCATCCACTGAATCTTATATTAGATAGGTAAACTCTTATTTTCTCACTAAGAAGCTTTCCTCTTTAGGTAACTGGCTGAATGAGCATTAGATTGTTTGCTTTCTGTGAATCATTGTTCACATCTTTCCCCTGTAGTGCATGTTATGGCAGTTATCTAATTGTCTGGTTTAAAATTGAGTATATTATGCCTCATATGTTAGTAGAAATGCTCCTCACATTGGCATTTGGCAATGTTCTCCCTTTTCTTTCTTCATAAATGGTTTATCAGCTGTGCTATTGCTTGCATGGCTTCTTCTATGCCTCCCAAAAGATTTTTACAGAACCCTGTTTTGCTTAAGGACCACAAAAAGAAGATGAATAAAGCTTAATATTTGACCATGAATTTACTTCAAATTTGTCAAGCAACTTTCTTCTCACATTGTAGCCACTGGCACATTCTTAATAGTGCCAGAGGGAAAACAAAGAAGCTAGCTCATCTAAGTTAAATACTTATTTATTGCCTTGCAATATGAACTGGAAACTAGAGACAGGACACCAGCCAAATACTTCTCCTAGGAAATTATAGGAATAAGTGACAGCAGGGCTTAAACTTTACGTTATTTCAGTCAACTCTGAGACTCCTTTGACCCTCAGGTACCTCCAGCTCTCACTGGCTGGTGTGTCTTTGGGTCCTAATTTGTTAAAGTTCCAAGGCAAACTACATTCATCTCATTTTAACTCCTTCACGGTTGCTGTGCATACATTTTTGCCACTACAGGAAAGTAGCCTAAGCAGCAATGCCCCTGGCTCCTTCTGCGTATTGAGGAGACCACTGAGGGTGTGAAGGATTGTGTGTCCACTCAGAAGAGTGTTACGGTTTTCTCGAGACTTAAGTAAAACAATTACTCTGGCATGGACTTCCTACTGGTCCATATTCCTTCTTGTGGAAGAATTCCTCATGTTTTACCAGGAGAAAGCCGAATCATTTATTTGTCAAACCTTGTAGGAGGGATTGGTGTCAGAGCAATGCTTAAAATTTTGGATGCAATGTCAGTCAGATTGACAGGTGCCACCTCTCCTCACAAAACCCACACTGGAAACTTGTGCTGAGCATGTCAAAATGGCATAGCCTGTCTTTGATGCTAGTATCTATGATTTTGACAGCTGGGGTGAGAACTGCAGGTTGCTAGAGGTGAGTAGTGTTTTGATTGAAAATGTATTGTCTGCAGAAGACTTGCTGTATGCACTGAAGTGCATCATTGTTTCCCCTTCTAATGAAAACAGTTCTGAAGTCATGTTACTGATGTGCTGTTCAGGCTGCTTGGCCTGCGGAGTGAATGAAGGCCATCTGGCAGAAAGCTCTGAGCATGCACAGTTTGTGCCTAGGATGGGCAAGCGGCATAAAATTGTGGTAAAGGTACATGTCCATCGCAGAAGTGAAACAGTACTGCTTGCTGTCAGGCATGTTTGTCCAAACTACCATGCTGTGATTTGCCAGAGCATTTTCTTATTGTAAAGCACTCAACTACGTTAGAAGAAATTTCACAACCAAGCATTTGACTCCAGGAGGATTATTAATAATAACTCACCTAATGGATCATTAATGTCGATCACCTTTCAGGCGAGCTGAGACTAGAAGTAAGACAGTCAAGTAAACTGTGCAAGAAAGATAAAAGATCCAAAAGACTGGAATTAATAAAAAGCATAAGTATTTTGAGATGATTTGTAAAGAAGGCAGTTTAATGATAATTTGGACAAACTGTGAGGTGTAATTGGTTTGTTTTTAATTAAGATTCTTGTGGAGAATATAAAGTAATGGAAGCATGCCAGACTTGAAAACCTGAGAATCTTAATCCTTTGTTTACTCACAGAGCAGGAGCATCACAG
Source organism: Penelope pileata (assembly GCA_013396635.1). Taxonomy (NCBI): domain Eukaryota; kingdom Metazoa; phylum Chordata; class Aves; order Galliformes; family Cracidae; genus Penelope; species Penelope pileata. Next base: position 1,360,265 of record WBMW01003834.1, on the reverse strand, counting down.
AGCAATTTTCTGCTTCTTATCTCCTCAGTATTCCTTGACACAAGGTTTAAGATGCCAGATTTCTGATGTTTGCCCTTAAACTGTCTCTGAAGGAAGAAGGTGAAATATAGTCTTTCCAATGTATCAGCTGAAGTGGCTTACAAGGCTGCTGCTTCCTGAGAGGGTAAGAACCATGGGCTGTGTTGTAGTGGGCCAGGATTATTGAGAGACTGGAAGTTCTTGGGTATTAAACAGTTTGGGCATAATATCTGAGGTGCTCTTTAGAGCCCTTAATTACCAAATGCTGCACTGCAGCCTTTACATGGCATCCTATTCTGTGTATTTAGCATATGTCTGGTGGCTTCACTGCAGGTGAGTTCACCTTACCTCAGTTAGAGCTGGTTGACAAAAGTAAAGACAGGAGAACCTGGCAATATTTTATCTTTGAAGCTCCGCACATAAATCACCCTCATCTGGGCATTGTTATGTTAGAGTTGATTTATTGTCTTTTCTAGAATTTAAACTGTCTTGAATTTTTATAGCACTCTTGAATAATGGCACATACTTTTCACACGTCAGATTTGGGATCTACTCAAACCAACAATCTGATAAATTCTGAGCTTAAGTAATCAAAAAAAGTGCTTGTATACCAGGAGACAGAACTTACGTTTTAGCAGTTATCCTCTTCTAGCAGTTTTGAGCTCTTATAGCTTTGCTCATCTGCTGAGCTACATCCAGGAAAGAGAAATGAACAGGGCTTTCTAGATAGCCTGGTATTATGTTAACACAACTTCTACATTGGTCATGCTTTCGATCAAAGCTGTTGTAAGAGGAAATTCCTAGTGATGTTGGTTTGGCTATCAGGTGCCTAGCTGTGATTATATATGGTTCTGTGAGAGGCATCTAGCACTACAAACTCAGGGAAGGACTTGGGCCCTTTTAATGTATAATAAAAATATAATAATAATAATGTTTGCACCTGTGTGTGCACATGGATGCATGTCTGGCAAAAAAATACTCTTTAAAGCAAGCACATTTCAAGTTCACTTTTATTTAGCAACACAGCATTATTAATTTTTAATCTGCGAGACTAAAACCAAAGCGTTAGTTTGGTTTTTTTTTGGTAAATCTCTCATTCTAAGAATGGACATTGGGACGGTAGAATCATTTAGGTTGGAAAAGGTCGCTAATGCCATCAGGTCTAACCATTGATCTAGCATTGCCAAGTCTACCACTAAACCATGTCCCTAAGCACCCATCTACACATCTTTTACGTACCTTCAGGGATGGTATCTGAGCTACTCCCCTGTCCCAATGCTTCACAGCCCTCTGTAAAGAAATTCTTCCTGGTATCCAAACCTTTCCTTGGCAGAACTTAAGGCTATTTCCTCCTATCCTATCATCTGTTGCTTGGGAGAAGAGACTGACCCACCCCCCCGCCCCCCACTGTGCTACAACCTCCTTTGATGTAGTTGTACAGAGTGATAAGGTTCTCTCCCAAGCCTCCTATTTTCTAGGTTAGATAAGCCTGGTTTCCTCACCTGCTCTTCGTAAGGCTTGTACCATNACCATTAACTTAGTGTTGCCAAGTCTACCACTAAACCATGTCCCTAAGCACCCATCTACACATCTTTTACGTACCTTCAGGGATGGTATCTGAGCTACTCCCCTGTCCCAATGCTTCACAGCCCTCTGTAAAGAAATTCTTCCTGGTATCCAAACCTTTCCTTGGCAGAACTTAAGGCTATTTCCTCCTATCCTATCATCTGTTGCTTGGGAGAAGAGACTGACCCACCCCCCCACCCCCCACTGTGCTACAACCTCCTTTGATGTAGTTGTACAGAGTGATAAGGTTCTCTCCCAAGCCTCCTATTTTCTAGGTTAGATAAGCCTGGTTTCCTCACCTGCTCTTCGTAAGGCTTGTACCATAGACCCTTCACCAGCTTCTTTGGACAATGCTCCAGCACCTCAATGTCTTTGTTGCAGTGAAGGGTCCCAAAGTGAACACAATGTTTGAGGTGTGGCCTCACCAGAGCTGAGCACAGGGGGACAATCACTTCCCTAGTCGTGCTGACCACGCTATTTCTGATGCAGGCCAGGATGCTGTTGGCCTTCTTGGCCACCTGAGCGCATAGTCAGCCAGCTATTGACCAATGACCCCACGTCCTTTTCTGCCAGGCAGCTTTCCAGCCACTCTACCCCCAACGTTGCATTGGGTTGTTGTGACCCAAATGCAGGACCTTGCACTCGGCCTTGTTGAAGCTCATGCAGTTGTCCTCAGCCCATCAGTCCAGATCCCTGTCTAAAGCCTTCCTACCCTCAAGCATATCAACACTTCCTCCCAGCTCCCAATTGCAAACTTACTGAGGGTACACTCAACCCCCTTGTCCAGATAGTTGGTAAAGATATTAAAGAGATATGCTATTAAAATCACAGCATCTACTTCAGTTCAGAAGCAAGGTATTATAAAATAAAATGTCATTAGAAAAACCACCTCAATGTTTTCATTTGATTACATGTAAAAATTGCCTCAAAATGGTGCATATTTTTTCAGCATTTCAAAGGGACTTTTAGGCAGGTAGATTTATCTTCTGATTTTAGTTATATTTATGGTTTGATGGATGGAAATGTGAATTTGTATGTATAGGTTTCTGTGGTGCCAAATAATTGGAATTTCAGGTTTGGCTGAATCAAGTCTTTTCAAGTAGTTGAACTTGTCAAAAATCTTAGAAAATGCTAGCTGTGTGCTAAGAAAGGCTAGACACTTGATTAACAGGTTTTCAAGAAAGTAAAATATTAATATTTTCTGTGGTTTTATTAAGGTATAAAGTCAGATCTAACATAGCTGGAGCATAAGATCAGAGCTTTTTAGCTGTACTTTTAAAAAGTGCTCTGAAGATTATCTGTGTTCATCCAATAAAACTGGGTTAGTACTGTGGAGGAAAAATGTCTAAAATATTTAGGTTTATACAATCAAGATTAATTATAGATTGTAGATGTAGAGCTGCTGGTCTGAATGTCCTCTTGTGCTTCATTTATATTCAAAACTGCTTTTCCCATACTGACAGAAGACCAGCATTTCCAATATCCATCTTTTCTTCCCCCCCCCCCCCTTTTTTTTACAGGCAGTTGTGTACATTTGAGTAGTTATCTGCATATTTTAATGAGGCTGCTAAGAGGCAGACCTGAGAACTGAACTTTTGTACAAACATCTATTTTGTAAACTCTTGGGAACTAAGTCCACTATAAAAGCTTTCGTTATTGTTGTGGCTTAATATTGCTTTTGAGTATTTTAGAAGCATCTCTGCATTAGAGATGCATTATAGTAAAATTGAAAAATTTTTATGTAGTCAATCAGCTACAGAATGTGTTCTGATTCTTATTAAATACTTAGATTTTAGTACAGAACAAAAGTGTCTTAATTATGTAGTTTATCTATACCTGCAGCATCTGTGACAAAATCTGAAAATCCTTAAAAGATTGTTCAGATCAGTGTATTTTCCTGGAATACAGAGGAAGTATCTATACTGGAAGCTAAGCAGATTGCTGTTGTTTGAAATACCTTTTTCTACTCTGTACAAGTTCAAAGGTGTTTGTATAGACAGAGCATGCATTTTGTTATGAGCCTGTCTCCTGAAATTCAAGCTATCTTTTCCTGTCCTACGGAAATAGACTTTTTTCCCCCTTTCACACTACATCCACCAGCCTGCAGGCATGCGGCCTGTACATGACTTGGTTTTGAAGCAGTGTAGTCAGTGTTGCCTGTCCCAAAGGATGTGTGAGGGGAATGCAGGGAGGGCAGTCTAAACCTAGCAGAGAGACAGGAACAAGAATAATTGCTATAGCTGTTCCCATCTATTTTCTTTACCCTCCACCTCCACAATGCACATTAGGACATTTAACCACCAAGAAATGATGACTGCTGAGGGTTGTCTTTCCTAATATACAAAGGCTCTTTTGTTTTTCCAAAGGCATAGTGATTTTAGGAACTTGCTGTGTTTATCAGATAAGCGACTAGAAACTGAAGCGTGAACGGGCAGTGGCATTTAGGCACTTGGTGTGATGCTCTGTAAAGGTGCCACAGGTAGCTTGGAACTGTCTTTTTTACTGATAGAAGTTGTAGTGTTTGCACATCAGCATTTGAGCTAACTGTCCTAAAGAGAAGCTTTGTTTGGATGCTGTGGTTGTTGGCTTTTCTGCTTCTAAGACCTGGCCAATTATTTTAGGGAAATTTAGAGTACTTTGGTGGATGGACTTGAGCAAGTTAACTGGAGAAGTTTTAAGTTCTGCTCTTGCTCTCCCACATCCTTGTCCTTTGCCAGGAGGTCCTGCCCCAGAAGAGTGAGCTGTGTGCCAGAGCTTCTGCCAATCTCATTCACAGGTTAGCATTTAAGTTAGTGCTAGTGTGTATGCAGAGGACTTAGATGGTACAGTTGCATGCATGTGTGCTGCTGTGCTTTGGTGTAGAGGCAGCAATTTCTGGCAAAGGTGTGGAATGGACAGCCAGGAACCTAACTCCTCTGAAAGTAGTACTAACTCACAACAATTGTTTAGTTGGAAAACTTTACAAAATATTTTTCAAGGTGACAATTTAGCATAGTGTTTCTTTTATGTTCACTGTTGCTGTCTTGGGGATTGATAAGAAATAAAAGAGAGAGGAAGTGGAACAGCGAGGACAAGGTTGGAGCAAGACTGAAAATGGAATGCTGCTAAGTACAAATGCTGATATTGGCAGAAGTGATGTAAGTGCACTTCGATGAGTGACATTTATGTATTGTGAAATCTCTACAGAAAATCTCAGGGAAAAAGAATTGGACCAGACATCTCCCAGTTTTGGTGATGTGTGAGCAAAACATCCAATACCCTGTGGTTTACAAAAATAAGTGTATGCTTCTTTGCATAGTACAGACCTAATGATGAGCTGACTTTCAAATGATACAATGTGCACTTTTGATGCACACTGAAGGATTTTTATTCTGAATTTCAAGTTTCCAGTAGTTTTGTGTTTCTTTGCATCCTTGTCCCCCTGTCTAATTCATGTTCTCTCTTTTCCCATGGAGACTTATTTCAGCCTCTCCAAGGAGCTAGGCCTATGTGAATCTTTCTGAGTCTTGTATCTTCTTTAGTAGGAAATAAGATGATAAGTGAAAGAATTTCTTTATCAAACTGAATAGTAGCCAGGCTCAAATTAGGAATTGGAAACAACTTTATTGAAACTTGTCTGTCTGTCTGGATCCACCAGATCCCTGCTCATGGCCATTAATGACAGAGATTCAAGAATAATTATCAGGAAGGAAGTGAAGGATATTTCTAACCAATTACTGAAGTAAAAGTGGAGAAGTACATGCACCTTTTTCATCTGCATTGTTTCTAGGCTATTTTTTTCCCTTGGTGTACCAATTTCCTTTTTATTTCACAGTAAAATGAATTCTTTCCCTACTCTCCTTACAATTTATTGTTAGCCCTAAAGTCAATTACACTTATGTTGATGTCTCTAGACAAATCATAGAGATTTGGATGAGAATGAAATACAATTGTTGTTGAACTTTGTGGGAGCAGATAAGGTTTTCTAATACATGCTTTACTGATAGCAGATTATTTTTTCATTACTAATTGTATTTGAGCACAGCTAACTGGTCAGGAGAAACACTTTCTCACCATTTTCAAGAACTGTAATCTATTATTTATCTGCTAAGTGATAAAAACTACAGTGAAATGATAGTTCATGTATATTTCCTATATGCAGTAAATTTGGGAACTACAGAACTATGAAAAGCTCTTTTACTGAAAGCTCTTTAGGTCCTTTGTTCTCAGCCATTCCTAGTTTCTGCAGTATGTTTAAAAATAGTACATATCTTCTGCCTCCTATTTAGTCAATTTGCATACTTCTGTCCCAAAGTCTGAGTATGATATAGAAAGTATGTTTCATTCCTAGACGTGACAGCAAGAAGTCCTTTTTATGTTCCTGCTAGTTTTTTCAGTGTTGTTTCAGAAATGTGAGAAAATGTGAAGTTATCTAGTTATGTGCCATTTTGCTATTAGTGATTGAACACACCCTGTTTTGAAACAGGTTATGACATCTTGCTTATACACCTGACAATGCTTCAGTCTTTTCTTGGTGTTGTTTCACTGTATTGCTCTAATCAGGAACCTTTCATTTTACTCCGAGAGTGCTGAGAAATGCGAACATTCATATTAGTTGCAGCAGCTTAGTTACCTACATATTGCTAACATCTTAGGATATAGCCCACAGGCCTGCCTAAACAATGAAGGCAATAGAGGGCTAAAAAAACCTAGGTGAATGGAGGGCACATATGGAGAGTTCCAGGAGTAGGTACTGCTATTTGACACTGCTTTCTGTAACTCATCCACAGTAAATTGTTATTCATGTTTAAACCTTGCTCATGCTACAACTGTGTTTGCTACTTTACCCAAGAAAGCAAACAGGTCAGTGTATACTACTCTGACACCTTTCACAAACTGATTCTCTTAATAATTCAAAGATATTTTTCTGCTTTTATCTAAGCTCTTTAAAAACTCATCTGTCATTTTAGAAGGATGACAGGCTGAACAAGTTAGCTCTGTTCCTAAGTATGTTAAAAGTTTTCCAAAGTGGAGAAAGAAAGGCAAAGGCAATATAATCTTTGAGATGAATTGGAGCAATGGAAAAATATAATTTGAACGTTCCCAGATAGTGAGAAATAAGACAAAGTGAATGCAATGGCTTATAATTTGATACCTAATGATCACTCCCAGCTCACAACTGTAGAGAAATAATGACTGAAGTAAATCATATCATTTTTGTCTGTTTGTTCCTAGCATATGTTGCTAAATATACTTTCCCTGCTTTTCCATTGACATGGGTCAGCAGGCAGTAGTACAGTGAAATAGCTCAGATACTATAGCTTCTGGTGACTTGCTTCAAATATGTTGAAGAGAGCTACTATGTAACAAAGCCAGTGAAAGTGGTATGAAGCTTTCAAGAAATGTAAATCTAAGTTTTAAGCAATCGCTATTCTGTGTTTTAAGGGAGTGGCTATTTCAAATTTCTTTGCCTTGCATGCCCTTGTGCTGATGAGCAGTATTCTCAACAGGGAGAACAGGGAATGACCCAGCAATTTAAAGTTAAGGATCATGCAGAAGGTCAGGGTAATGAAGTTGACTGCCATCCTTCAGAGGTAAATGAGGCATTCAAATGCTGGCTCCTCTGTCTTGTGAGAAAGATAGGAACAAATGCAGGGTATGCTCTTTCTTGTTCGTGTTTCATGTGAACAACACAAGCTTATTTCATTCTTGCTTTCTAATCATGTAGTGTCTTTTTTTAAAAAAAAAAACTTTAGTTTTAAAAAATACATCTGTCCTTCAAACTATGAAGCTGCTAAGACAAGAAAGACAAGAGAAAGCTGTTTAGATTTAAACATATTAATGAAGAAAAAGCTAAAAGAAATCTGCAATAGGATGCTGACTAAAGGGGAACAGCACTTAGGTAAATACTCTTACTCTTCCCACAGATTATTGGAAAGCATATGGCCTAATGTGCTCACAGTCTGGGTCCTGTGGGTTTGTGCTATTAAGCAAAAGAGTTCCTGGAAAGGGGAAGGAAACTTAAGACTCTTTTCCCAAGCCTACAACTGCCTGCCACTGAACCAAGCTTCATTTTGTTCAGCCTGAACATTGGCTTGGATTTCTGAAAAGAAAATCTTGGAAGCCTGCCTAGTTCATCAAAAATAATTAAAGGTGCCACCACAGAGGCATGGGAGCTTCTCATTATTGTTTCTTGTGTTTTATGATGTTGGCATTCCTCCTGAAATAATCTGAGAACTGCAGACAATATTTTGGAATGCGGAAAAATAGATCTCAAATTCCTTTCTCTCCTGGGTTTTGGTAACACGCATCTTCCACAGTAAATACAACTCTACAACTTTCTCTAGAAGCTAAATCCTTACTGTGAACAACAGCATCATTATTTCAAGCATTTCTGCATAAAGCTAAAATTAGCAAGAGATAGAGGTGAATGCACTTATGTCTATGGACTATGAGACGAGGATTTTAAAAGAACAACTGAGCTGCAGATTCTTGAAATAAGTGACTTGAACATTTGTGTGAAAAAAACCAGTTTCTCATTTCCCTGCAGACTTTCCAACTGAGCTTGCCAGTGAGAACTGCAGGAAACATGTAGGAGATATGCAGATACATAGCTTCATCCCTAGATAGGTAACTATAAAGAGAGGATTGGAAGAACGTAAACTTTGTGTTTCCTTTTCTGATTCTACAAAGATGGATCATACTAAGAAATCGAGTATATTAAAAAATTCTTGTTGCATACTTTGCTGCTGCCAGTACTCTGAGTGATGCTATTTAGCTTGATCGCAATAATCAATATTTTAGTTATGAGTGGTGATAAGCTAACACTTTGAGTATAAGTGGTAAAGTTATTGAATCTCTTTTTCCTCTGATTAAAAGTGTCCACTTTTAAAAAATTGAACTGAAACTAGAATTTTGGGAGATCAGGAAGTAAGACACTTGAGGATTACAGAATCAGAAAGTTTGTGATGACATCTAGAGAGAAATGTGTTAACTCTTTTTCTACATTAAGATAGGAATAGCTCTGTTGCACATGACCATCCATGACCAAAAGGAAGGATGTAAAAATCAACAAAAGCTGTAGTAAAACCTTCTCCAACTTATCTCCCTGTCTCCGGCAATTTGCCATTCTTAAATAATTTCAGTAAACTTCAGTAGTGTTCCATTTTGTAAATTTGTCCAATCTTAAGTTCTATTCTGAACAAGAAATATGTGGTATATTTGCTAAAATTAACAACTCACTGGTTAAGCTGGTCATTATCTGAGGCTGGTAAGTGAAAAAGATTTTGTATTGCTGAGAAACTAAAGCAAATCCCAGCATTTCCCCTCATCACCCCTCCAAAAAAAAAAAAAAAAACGAAAAAACAGACCCACTCTGAATACCCTGAAATCCAACCCACATTCATTAGCTTTCATACAATCAAACCACATGCCATGCCTACCACAGACCATTATTGACTGCTAAGTTCTTGAATTTCATATCTGTCAAGATCGCTACCTTCCTTTTTGGTGCCAGCCTCCACTACCATAGCAGTGCTTCAAAAAAAAAAAAAAAAAAATCTATTCCATTTGTACCCTAGAGCCATAATTACATTTAGGCCCTGTGCCAGAAATCAGTACTAGCAAAATGTTTATTTGCATCCTAAAAATATAATAGCATGATGTTAATTGTCTTCATGTACTACACGTAATGCAGGCAAGCCTAACCGCTTGATTCTTCTCGAAGCAAGTGGTCATCTTTATCTGATTTTTTCTCCAAAGAATTGCCATAGTTAAGAACTATTTGATAAGGAGAGAAAAAAAATGTTGATGAAAAAGTAAGTTGCAAGTCTAAGTCATTAATCCAACAGAAGATATCTCACATGTATAACTACAATAAATGATGATGATTCCTATATTGTAAACGTGTTTGCTAGATTGAGGCTCAAAAGCTTAGGCTAAGTATTTTGGAAAGGCATGGGTTTTACTTTGATTTGTATGACTTACATGGGAAGGAAATAGTTATATAAGGAAAAAAAAATTGAAGAACAACCATATTAACTTGGTCATTGTGTGCATATATTAAACTTATATATTTTGACTGGTTTTGATAAGTGCATAATATATTGTGAAAATTTATCTGTAAAGTTTAAGAAAGGAAATTTCTTTTTTAATTTTGGTTTTCACCTGGAAAGAAATGATTTCATTTTCTGTAGAGGCCATAGTGAACTACACTGTGGTTACCAATATCAGTTAGAGAGAGTATATTCCCTGAGCACTTAGAAAAATGATCAGACAATTTGTGTAAACAGTTCTTACCAAATACTGATTTTCCAACTTAGTTGGAATAAAACTGATGGATGAACAGAAAGTAAAGAGAACACTGGTTTCTCCCATGTACCTAGTGAGTTTTCTGTCCATCAGTGCAGACAGAGGAAAAAAACGCTTCAGCCCATCAGTATGTGAGCATTACCAAAATGGAAGGTGGAGCATAACAGGTGGACTACATTCATAAAATCTGCTCTGATTTGTGAATGCTATATAATGGGCTGATAGGAGAGAGAGACTGGAAAGGGGACTTTGATTTTAGTTCTACCAAAAGTAGAATTTAGACTCCTTAGTCTGAACCATTTTCTGTAAAAATAGTTTGATATTATAGGGTGGGATGAACATCACAGCCTTCAGTTAGGAATGCTGTGAAGTATCTGTTTGCATGTTAACTAAAATTTATAGGGTAACAGAAGCCTCCTGATATAACTTAAGCAGACATGTAAGCACTTGTGAGATGTATGGTTTTTCCCTTTCACTGTTTTTCCTAATGTTATTATTCTTATCCATTCTTAAGTTTTAAGTATATTTTTATTTGCTTTTAGCTTATCCTGGACTGCATGAAAACAATTTCAGAACAACTGATTAAACTCCAAGTGTTCCATTTCTTCAACCGTTGATGCCAGAAATATGACTATTTTCTTGAGGTGACTGGCCCTAACATTTCTCTTAGGACAACTGAAAGGTAAGCAAGGCTATTTCCGTATAGCTACCTGACTTACACATCAAATCAATAGTTTAGAGGTTGATAAGAAAGGAAATATCTTTCAGTCGTCACTATTAGTCAGGAGAGATTTTTCTGTCTCAAGACACATATGGGAGGAAATAGTCAGACTCCAAGGGTTGCACAGTGTTTCATATCAGGCAATGACTGAACGAAATGAAAAATAGAGAAAATTTCTCCCACTGCGTTGAAGAAATGTTTTCTGTATTTTCTGCTCCCTCTGAAGGGCTTTTCAAAGGAAAGAAGTAGTCTGACATTGGATTCATCTTTTTTTTTTCCTCTGGGCATTCTCCTATCCTAGTTTTCCAGTCATGTTTTGATTTAAATCAGAAAATTAAATCCTATTGTGTTTCCCAGTACTTAACATTAAATCCAGTCATAATTTTTATAGCAGACCAGTAGTACTTTGAAAAATGTTGATTTAACAGACATTTCATGTCAATTCATCAATATTTGAAGGGAAACAAAACAGGTAAGCCAGCTGGCATGAGACAAGGTTGTCAAGCTAGTTGGCTGCAAGACTGCTGCACAGAACTTGGAGTTCCCTGTGTAGGGACTGCGCAGGCTGTCCAGTGCTGCATGTTTCCTTATGTGCTGGCTGCGTGGCTGGTGGTAGAGGTGGTGTGGCTGCCTGGCTATACAGCAGGCAGAGTTATCTAAGGGATCATTTCTGTATCCAAAATTTTATTTCTGAGGGATTTTTTTGTGAATGTGAAGACAGTTAGTACCCAATATAAATTGAGTAAAATTAAACCTACTTGTAAAAACTGATACATTGAAGCGAAGTAGAAATATGGGAACAGCATAAAGAAGAAGAACTGGTTTCTGCAATTAGAAATACCTTCAATAGGTATGACAAATCTTGCTATTTTAGCAGTATGCTTTTTTGATGTGGTTGGACCAGTGAATCTCACATCTGCATAAATGCATTAATGCCTCCTTGAGTAATGTTAAAGGAATTCAAATGAAATAACAGGTTTATGTGATACAGGGGAAAAAGTGATCCTAAACCTTATAAGCTGAAAGGTTACAGAAGACATAGGAAAGCCTTTGAGAAAGATAACGTTTTTGTTATTTTTCCATTTTGTCCAATAAAAATGCACGTCTCATATAAAAAAAAATCAGGAAAAATAGAATTCACTGGGTAGTATTTCCTAATATTGCATACAAAATTCATAGTTAAAATTGACTGTACTTTGCTCTGCTTCATTGAATCTTTTAAGATAAATGTATATGCCTGTGTTTTACACTAAAATGTGGTGAGTGCACACACATATATGCTCTTACGTGCTGGCACAGCTTTCAATGAAAATCATACATGTTCTTGTTTAGATGTACAAATTGGATTCTATTTCTACTCAATTTGAAGGAATTAGTGCTGCTCTAGTAGTCATAGAAACAGCAGATAAGAACAGACTGCTCATAACTATCTGCAGAAATTTTGAATACAGTTTTCTTAAGTTCCTACCCATGTTGGAAGCTAAAAGAAAGAGTATCTCAGGAAAAACTTGGTTAGGAAACTATAAAATATATCAGGGCTACAGGGTAGCCATTGTTAGCACTTCATTAAAAGACCACTATACTGTTCTTCATCCTCTCTCAAATGGCTATGTAGGTTGCTCCCAAAATAATACCTTCTATTTGTTTCCATGGAAGCTACAATAGATATGAGGAACAAAACACTATTTGATAGAGCAAGTTCTCAGCTCACCCAATAAGCAAGGGGATCCTTGGCTATACAGCATTCCAGCACAGAAAGCAGCCTAGATCCAAGACGCTCTCCTTTCAGTGGCTGACCCTTGTGTGAGCCCAGGGTGACACCACCCCAGGGCCCAACCCTTCCAGTCATAGAGGAGCACAGGTGCAAACAATTTACCTGTGCTCCCGGGGTCAGCCACCTCCTTTCACCAGGTGCTCAATCACCAGTTTAAGCTGTGACCTAATAGCTCCCCTCCAGATGCTATTTTGTCAGACTGCCCTTCTGTGCCATTGCATGGCAACAAGTTGTAATAGAATATTGGTGGGAAGGTTCAACCTCTACTGCCATGCTACTAACATCTGCCTCTGGCGTTGCAAGCCAGCGTAATGACATAGTAGGTATTACTTTTGGAGTAGCCCTCGCATTATCTAACATTAGCAAAAATAACTGATTTGAAACACTCTACTATTTATGCCTCATAAATGAGAGAAAAATATGAGTTGCAAATACTATTTTACAATTAGATGAAAACTTGTGTAATGAGCATATGGCCTTAATATCTGATATCATCATCAAAGTATAAAAATTAGGCATTAAAGCATTATATTAAGTATCTACGTGGATTATATAATCTATGTGAAATTTGTAAATAAATGTTAAATTTATACTTTAATACTGCAACTACAGGTGCTATTGAAGTAATTGTATATGAAATTAGTAATCACATGATTGTGTGGAATTACCTGATATAATTTGTGTGCTTGACTGTGAGGAGTTATGTGCATGAATCAAACTTAGTAAATAATTCATACCTTGTCCTATAGCTAACTAATTCAACATCATTTTTTCTGTTTTACAGTTGGTGTGGGAGTGCATTATTCTCTAGAAATTAGCAGTCTTTCAATAGTAATTGCCAATATCTAGGAATAAGTTATGGCTTGCGAGCTTTTCAGTGCATAGTAAATATTACTTATTCAATATCTGAATAGTGCTGGTTAGTGCTAATTAGTCACACAGACCTCCTCCTCCTTCTGTTTTTCTCAACTGATTTAAATAATCCTTGGGTGCAGAGTACTGATGTGAATACATGCTTTAAAAACTTGTTTCCTGCATATAGCTAATATGCTCCCCTTGCCTTTTAATCACAGTGCTTTATGTCCTATGGGTTAAAATAATTGATGGTGGGATGAGGAACTAAAGGTCAGCAGATTGATTATTGGTCATAGCAAATATTTATAGTGAGTAGCACTAGAAAAAATGTTTCGATGAGGTTTAAGAGCAGAGTTTGGCTTCAGATAAATAGCTATGTACCCGTAAGGTTTGCATTTTAGGGGACATCCTACTATAAATTGCGCAGTTAATGGCATCTAATGACATTGCAGAAATTGCAGCTGAATTATCAGTAGGACATAGGGTTGAATGCTGAGACTTCTCAATAAAAGAAAATAAAATTTAATGACCCTGCTCATTGGACAAATGCAGGAAAGTGCGTGAAAGGCTCTTCTGCACCTATGTTTGCTTCGCCTTTCAAAATCTTGGGATAAAACTAAGCCAATACCGATTATTGTAAAGAATTACATTTCTGTTTCCAGAAGATTTGAAAGGTAGAAAATAGACAGCCTTTTGAGAAACAAACACCTAGCAGTCTGGTACAGGCTTCAAACTTCTGAGAGTAGTAGCAGGAATTTGGATTACTGTATGGATTATTTACAGGTTTTTCCATAACCAGGAAATATATCAAAATAGAATTTGGTGTTAGGCAATTAAGTAGCAGGACTTTAATTTTTCCCTCTTACTGTGATATTGCATGAAAAGAGAGCTGGATAACCTTTTCATCTTGGAATTCTGTGTTTATCTATTTCAGAAGTAATGTGTTCCTGACCATTTTTTTTTAAAGTAATCCCAAACACAGCATTCTCATCTTTTCATGGACTCAGGCTCTCCTCGTGGACTAAAACTCTTAGTATTAAAAACTAGGGCTAATTCTGTACAAACAAGATTACGTGTCCTGGCATACTTGAATTTCTCAGTGTAAATTCAGCCACAAGTCAGCTTCTTTTGATGATTTGCAATTTGTTAACATTATTAAATTCAGATTTGACTCCTGTTTTTGCTGGTCTAGAAGCAGACAAGGCTCTACAGCTGGAAGTATTTAGAAAAATACCCATAGTTTATAGATAGGTCAGTACTGGTGAGTATGTCTATCTGCTTTCTGACTGGCAAAAGAATGCATGGACCTCTGTGTCCTTAAAAGAGCTCAGATGGGACAACTTTCCAGTACTCAGTCCAGAACAGGCTTGTGTACACTGGCAAGGGTATATATTTCCACAAGCTATAGATATTTTATTTTAACTGCTGTAGTTACGATAGTTTCTCTAATTTATAGTGGAAAAAACTTAAAATGTTATTAGTATAGAATGTCTCTGGTGAGAGAGGAATTGGTATTTACTGAGAGAGACATTTCAAGTGAAATATCAAACAAAATGAGCATTCTTATAATGAAATGTATTTAAGCTTCACAGAGGATTTTAGAAATCAGATAGGAGCAAGTTTTGAACTAACTTTATAACTTCAAAGAAGAGGTGAAGGAATAATCCCAGTAAAATCTTCAGTTTCCCTGCTTCAGTTCAAACAGAATTGAAGAACTTTCATAGGGTATCAAAGGACTGACAGCTTGGTGCTCAGAGAGCTCTGAATTGGAATGTAAGGCACTAACTACAAGCTACGTACACATGCTGTTTTTCAGACAAAGAAACATTCTGAATATCAGGTGAAATAAAGTAGGTCCTAAAGATGCAAAGTGTCAGGTATTTATGAAATACAATAGTTTAGAAACAGTGAGTGCTCACAGCTATGGCCTCATATATTTCTCTTGCTCGAGTACTGCATGTCACTACTTCATATTCTGTATAAGAACATAATAGAACATAGCATTTACTGGTACTTTCAAACGGCTTTCCAAATGCTATATTAAACTGCACCAGATCTCTGTGGTGTGACATATTTCTTTATTATCATCTCATTTTCACAAGTAGGAAGGTTCCATCCGTCTTCAAGAGAGAAAAGGAGAACAACTTGGCCAACATCACAATGAGATCTAGTGTCAGTGGACAGTAGCACAAAGTGTAGTTTTTCAATTTGATTTCTGTAGATTGATGCTCAGCTGTACTGTAATCCATAAAAGTCCTATGCATAACAACATAGAAATTTAACTTGCATTTTACATTTCCTTAAAAATAAGATGCAAAGTCATCCAGTAATAGACATGGGTTTTGTTTTTTTGTTTTTTTTTTTTTTTTTTTTTTTTGCTTTTGAGTGTGAGTAGATCAATTTGTGAAGAAAGATGTCATGTATATTGAAAATACCTGCGAGCACTTTTTTGTCATAGCTGTTTAGCTTGAAAACATGCATTTCATTAACAGATTTTTGTCAACTCTCCAGGCTGCAGTCAGGAAGTTCAGCAAAATGCAACTGACAGTTTAAGGTACTTTTTCTTGAGGGAACATGTTCTACCTGTGGGCTGTGTTTCAAGGTGCCATTTGAGAAATTGCTGCAAACGTATGGAATGTTTTAATAATTTGAGTCCTAGTTTCCTCTGAGATTGCTTTCTTTCTTAGGGTACAGTGGCAGATTGCATTGTAATGTGTATGGAGTATACCTAGCACAAGTGGATCAGTAAAAATATCTCAATATTTAGAATATTGTAGCGTAATGTTTTGTTGTTTGGGATTCCTGTGGAACAAGTCATGTAACTCCTTCCTGTGATTTAAGAGGGAGGAAATGCTGTCCATCTTCGCAGATTTTCCAGTTCAGTAAAGTTGTGATCTCTTGTTTCTTTTTTGTTGTTTTTCATTTGTTTTATTTGTTTTGCCTGAGTGTTTTTATTTGAAACTTCATGAAACCATCCAGTGCTTTTGTATACTCTTCATGTTGCTTTAGTTACTAATGCGAGTCTAAAGCTTTATATATAGTATCTTGTTATAAAGCAACTTGAGGAATAAGATGTACATCTGTTCACTGACAGTCTGGCTTGCTGGTTTTGAAATGGAGTTTAAAATGGAAGGATAAAGAATGAAAAATCAATTTGTAGGCCCTTTCACTAGGAAAATACTTGACAGAAATTATTTCACTGCAATCTACTGTTCATAAAGAGAAGCAGCTTATAGAAATCTTTACAACTGAGGGAATCTTAAACCCATTGAAGCAAGAGGCTGTGAAGTTGTCACCAGGTTAGAAAGGAAGATTTATAAGATGTGGATTTCAGTTAAAATGTTTGCTATAATATAGCAGTTGAATAATTCTTCTGCATTTATGCATTTTGCATGAAGAATGTAAAAGTTCTCCCTTCCCAGTGATATAATTGCTGATATTACAGTTACAGGCTTTCTTCTGTTCTTCCATTTCTTTTTTTAGAATTTTATTGAGACCTGCTCTTCTTGCTGATCAACACCCAAAACGTGTGTTGTATCAGTTCTGCACTGAGATCTGCAGAACAGTTTGTTGGCCTAAAATATAGATATATCTCTAGTGTGTTTCATACTTAAATTGTGACATTACTGTAGTTTTTACAGTTAGAAATATGAAAAGGATATTGCCATCAGAAAGGATACTAAAAATGGGATTGAGGAGGTTGATGTTTGTCCAAGGACATCCGGTGTGGCTGTGTCAAATCAGATTAGGCTCTTCAGAGCAGAGAAGTGATGATCAGTATCGTTCCTCTGTTTTGTAGAAAGGCCTAGGGCTGGTGGGGAACTGTAATACAACTAAAATTCAGAAATATGCTGGCTACGAATTGTCCAGTTAAGATTTAGGTGAATAACATTTCTAATCAAATCTTGAAGTTCCCCCTCCTACTTTATTTATTTATTTTCCCTCTCTTCCACTACCATTAAAGCTACACCTTTCTGACCTTTTCCAAACAGAAACCAGGTTACATTTAGTTTGGAACATTTCAATCATCTGATTTACAGTGTGGCTTCAGAAACAGCTGTCTCAGTGCAACTTAAGAGGAGAGAACTGAAATGCAATGGGAGAGGTGAGTGCTCAGGCGTGGGAAAATCCAGGGCTCTTAAACTAACCTTCAGACACTGGAGTCTATGTCTGGAGATACGACAGCTGTGATGTTTTGTAAGTCACTTAGTTTGGCAGCACATCTATTGGCATTAAACTATGCAAGTGGGGCAGGTGATCATCCTGACCTAAGGCCCTCTCTCCTACACACCGTAATCTCCTTAGAGAAGGACTTCATTTCGCTGTGTGCTTGGAACAAATTGAGAACCTAATCTTCCCTTGTGCCTCTGCAAGTTGTAACAGATCAAGGAAAACATGTATCCAGGATGGCAGGTATTTGGGAAATGTTAAATGTAATAATCTAGGTTATATAAATATATTGTGGTATCATTTTATTGCTAATTTTATGGGATAATATCTCATAACTGCCTAATCACATTTCCCGGTTGATTTCTGCTACTGTTTTCAGTTTCCATTATTTTGAACTTCTCGATCATGCTTATTCTTAGAAAATGATGTGTTGAATGAATGTAAGGTTCTTTAACAAACAGTGTTTCTGTCGATATCCTTACCATTTTCTTTGTTCACAAAAACATGCATAAGGTCTTTTGCTACAGTATCTTTAGTCTACTCCACTCCAGGAATGTTTATAAAAGCTACCTGTTTGCTCCATGGAGAGATGATTTGATTTTGGTTAGTTTGGATATAACTGTGTAGAAATAATGTTAGTGTCTTTCCTTGAGCTCTGAGGAGAAAATGATGTATGCAGAGAAACATTTCCAATTACAAATTATTCCAGTTTTCCAGCTGACCGATTTGAGGCTTGATATTCTTTTGTGACTCAAAGATAAGAGGATTAGATTACACAACCTTTCTTTAGCAGCAGGTAAGCAGATAAGCAATACAGTGAAGTAAGATGATGTCTGCAACATAAGTGGGATTTCGCATATGGTGAAATAATTTTTGACAGTTACTCTGAATTTGAGAAGCAGACCGGAGAAATAGTGGGAAAACTACTAAAGCTTTTTAAAATTTTCTTCACTGTCAGTGGAGAAGTTGTTCCTTACCAAAACCTTTTGTTCCTTACAAAAAAGGGGAGTGGAGGGATAGGGAGGAAAAAAACATTTCTTTCCCTTTCAAAAATATATGTATTTGAGGTTAGACATGAATTTTGAATTAAGAAACATGCAAATATTTAATCTTAAATAGAGAATTAGTAAGAATACAATCCTTAGCTTAAGTAATGGAATGTTTCTTTGAAATATCTAGTATGTTCCAACCTGTAATGTGTTTTGCTGTGTTAAGTTAAACAAGCAATGAAGCAAGTGAGACTAAATAATTTACCACTTGTAAATTAAAGCTGAAAAATATTTTTAATATGTTGTGGATATTTTCAAAATGTTTAAATATATCTTATTTTGCATCAGGCTGACTTTCCGCATGAGAGTGGGGGTGGACAGCCAGAATGTGGTGCAGTGGGGATTTGAACTGTATGCTTCCAGGGGGATTGCTATAAGGTAGCCCAAGGCTTTTTAATTTTTTTTTCTAGCTATCCTGAGGGAAGCAGAGGGACATGGGGAAAGATAGGACCTGACATGTTCATGTTAGTGCTAAGGCATGGGATGGGAGGGATAGCTTTTGCTGGTGGAAGCCTTTCCGTTCAGCTCCCTCTCTGAGCTCCTGTTTCACCCAGCCTTGCTTTTCCCTTCAGTCAGGGTGACGAAGGAGGGAGTCAGCCAGGACTCTGGTGGGTGGGACTTAGGCCATGTGCCTCAGCTGTTGTGTTGCTCCCAGCTCTCAAGAGCACCAGACAGCCACCTGCTTTGTTTCTAGAACCAGCTTTGGTTTTAATTGTCAGCGGCTTTTCTCCCCACCCCTGCAGATACGTCTTTCTATATGACCACACACTGAGTCACTTGCTCTAGCCTTGACAATGAAGTGAAAAAGTGGGACCACATGTAAACCAAAGATACAGAGAGAAAAGGGACTGCTTTTAAGATCTCGGATGAGCGATATTTGGCCCTGACACTGTTTTTTAAAAGGCAGATCAGATTATGAATGTTAAAGAAGTAAAGCCTTAAATACATACTTGCCTATCTTCAGGGACAGCAATGTAGCCTTGTTTCTGTTTGCTGATGGTTTCTGTGAATAATCAATGTAGCAACTATTTCTAATACCATGCTGCAGTTATATCATAAATTAGCAGTCTGGCCATAGATGTTGAGCACAAATGGGTTAAATGTGTTAGCAGTATTGTAAATCTGAAGTTTAAATCAACATATTTGTGGTGTGGAGTCAGCACATTAGTTGTGGGAAATCTGCATAAAATTGGTGTAACAGAGTTGATGACCAGGCCTATTAACATCAGCCAGAGGTTTATTTTTTTCTTGTACAAAGATTATTGTATGGAGACTTCTAGGTTTTCACATTGATTTCCTCTAATTTTTTAGATGAGTGTCAGTAAGTAATGAATCCATTCATTTCCATCCAAAGAATTCAGTAAGAAACTCATAATTTATTTCCTGAATCGCACTATTTCATGCCCCTAGCCATTTAATAAAAATTTAATATTGCCCCCAGATAAAATCTACTGGTATGTAAAGGAGAAAGGGGGACAAGAATTGTATGTCTTCTCACCCTGCAGCCTCATTTTAACTTGGGTTACTTGTGGTACCACACTTAGTTTATCATGTACGTTGCAGTTAAATCAGCAGCCAGGAGATGTGTAGGTAGTCAATAACAGTAATTTGCAGAATTGCCTGAAAACGAAGTTTCTTAGGAGCCTGCTTCAATTTTATTTTATTTTTTATTTTTTTTTCATGTGCAGAATTTTCAACAACACTTTCATTAAGGAAGGTTCCTGGCATTTATCTCCCACCTTCTGCTGGCGAGAATATTGCATGGTTTAACTAATCTTGTAACTCGGCCTGTCACACCCATCTTGTACAAACATCAAATATCCTTGAGGAAGAAATCAGATGTGACAATAGCCAACAAAGCTGAAAAGGATAGATTGTGAAATAGCAATGTGATAAGTATGCTTCATTTTCAACAATTGCTTACAATCTTGTTGCTTTACATAAATATTAATAGAGCTGACTATGAGTTTATCACTTACAGTTTGGATTCTAGATAATTTTATATTCAGTGTATTAACCAAAGGTATAATAGGAACAAGGACTGAAATGTTCTTACAACAGTGGGGATAAGAGACAAAAGAAAGGCCAGGACTACCTCCCAAGTCTTCCAGTAGTTTGCGAATATTTCCACAGGCTGTAGGATAATGTTAGGCCTCTGTAGATGTTCTTTGTGAAAGGTGTATGTAGCGAGACTGAATCTATTGAATTGGACCGTTTCCAGTATGGTGAAAGAAATGATAGATTAAGGAGGACTCAAATGGCGGAAATGACTCAACAGCCATGAAAAAAAATATACGGAAATGAGCAAAGCCTGAGTGAGTGCATAGCAGTACTCCAACTCTTAGCCCTTTTCGTAGAACGTGAGGGCAGTAGTGCTCTTTCTAGAGAAGATATGCATTTCAGGCTGAAAATGAGCAGTGCTCATTTTGTACAACACAGGACCTGTGTTGTACAGACAGTGCTCTCTTGGTTGGCTATAGAAGCAATCATAATATTTCACATGAATGTTACATTTGCCAGTGGATTTTTCATGAAAAATGTTAATATTTAACTTTTTAACCATTTTCTTTTTTCACATAATAACATATATAAGATGAAAATATATTCATAGTCATCGCCTCAACATTCAGGGACATCCTGTGATTCAGTGACAGTCCAGGTTCTTTTCCTTCCAATGTAACTTCTGACTTTGAAGTAATAATTCAGGACACAATAGAGAAATAAATTTTCATATAAAAACAATAATACAATTACAGTGGAAATATTTCAAAAACACAAGAATTTGAAAGTGCTGCTGTGAAAGACCAGTCCTGTCCTTGCAGATTTCATTCTTGACTATGAAGAGCTTCAGGATTTGTTGCTTTGGGAATGTAATTTCCATCCTAAGTGCAATGAAAATTAGTGACAAAGTTTAGTGACTGTAAGTACTAGATCAATTCATCATAAAAGACAGAAAGAGGGAGTGAGAGAATAGTTATTACAATAAAAAACAACAACAACAAAAAAGAAAAAACAGAGTTTGATTAGTTCTTTTTTTCCTTACATTTTTTCTGTTTGGGACATTCTTAAAATGAGAAAGACACACAGAATGGTGAACTCTCCAGAAAGCCCAATGAAGCTTGCTATTGAATAATTAGTGAAAATAACTGGTATGAAAGCTTGTCAGAATTACAACTTCCATTCCAGCCATGGTATACCTCCAAATAATTTAAAATAATATCAGTCTTTGCAACTATAGTTTAATTATGCTATTAATATTACCATGGTTTTACTGCTTTATCAGTAAAGACAGAGGTAAAATTAATTTGTTTATACTTTCTTTCTGATTATATTTCTTTCCATAAACTGCAAATTGTGAGCCTAATCAGCCATCAGGCATTCAGCTCAACTGCATTTCATTTCTTCAATAGAGCAAGCACCATATAATATCTGATGGGCCAAAATAAACATTTCATTAGTTTACATTCTGAATGCACACACGATAAATAATTATTAACTCTCACTACAGTGTGAAATGTCTAACACTGCTGTTTCCTAAAGAATTTTGGAAGTGTCAGTATTTATTGCAGATTTATTCAAAGAACTGAATTTTTATTTTTTTTACTTTACTTTTTATTTTTTTTACAAGAGTTTGAAGACTTGGGAGAGAAAGCTTTAAGAATTGTGCCATATCTGCATCCCTTCTATGTGCGTGAACTGTCAATATAACATACTCGAACATGAAGAATATGCCTTGAAAATGATGTAAATAAACCAAACTAAGGCAAAGCATATCACTGTAAACAAGCTTTTGCTTGTTTTCCTTCAGCTGCTCTGCATACTAGCACAATACAGTACTACAGATAACTTGTTCTAGAAAATGTCTGTCATAGTTTCTTCAATGAAATCTATGCAAAGCGCTTTATTTTGAGATAGACATGCCACATAATTTAATCTGCCGGTCTTTATATATTCTATTTTTTTTATGTGCATCTGCCTGTTCTGACTTTTAGAGATTTGCTGTAGACTGAAGAAACATTGCAAATGTGCTGGAGTGTTTAACAAATAATCATGCATCAAAGCAGGTGTCCCCTTCCCCTCCAAAACTTTAAAAAGACTTGCAGATTGCTATCACTGCAAAAAATCAGCTCTTCTGTAAGTTACTCTTCTACATAGTTCTGACAATATGCTGAAACAATGAGAGTGAATGTTCAAATATCTGGTAACTTCAGTAGATTTTCAAAAAATGTGGAAAATTTTTCTGCCATCTCTTAATTCTCGGTGTACCTGTACACTATCTTGGTGGCAGTGCTATGAAAAATTGAAGAACTTTTTATGAATTTTGCTTGGGAAGAATTCACAATGGAATCTATAAGCCACATTCAGCTGGAACAAGGGCCAGCTGAGCTGTGTCAGGAGTGAATTCGGTCTGTTGTATCCATGGGTCTGTGGGCATTGCACTCTGGAGAATGTTCAAAGAACAGGTTTTCCGAGGGACAGCTACAGTCCAGCTCTTTACACTTTTCTTATGACAGAACAGTGAGAAAGAAATAAATTGACCCTCGCTTTCAGAGCCCAGCGGATCAGTATGTTTTCTTTTGATGTTGTCCTGAACTGTTTCAAATAAGCCAAGTGTTCTGTGCTAATCCTGTCATCTCTGAACACTTTGCTACTTCCAAGGGGAGCTTCCATGAACTGGAGATCACAAAAAGCAAACTTCAAGTGGAAGGGATGGTTGTTTATATTAGTGGTGAACAATATTTCAGAAATAGAAAGTTTTTGGAAAGTAGAAACTATATTTTCTTCCCTCCTTGGTTTTTAATCTTTGTTTCAGTCACTCTGGAATTAAGGGAAAATTGGAAATATATGTTCCTCTCATCCACGTTGTTACAGCCTCTTAACGTCTTCTTGCTTGTATTGTTTTACTCTTCTGTTTCCTTTGAGTCTTCAGCAGAATACTGATGGAGGTGTCAAGTGTTTCTGGAACGTATATGAAGGACAGAACTGACAGAAGGGGTGCTTAGTAGGTACATGAAAAATTCCTCCTCTCCTTCACTGTGAAACAGTCTTGTTTATCTTGATTGGTAGTACGTTGTGTTCTAGTAACAAAGAGAGGCTCTGTTATGAAGAGAGATTTAGTATTACTTAGTTATGTATTATATCATCCAAGTGATGTAATTCAAAGCAAAAACTTGTTCATTTAAGCCAGTAATTACTTTAAATTATCAGATGCTAAATCATGCTATGCCTGATGTTGGAATTTTTATTTTTATTTTACAGTTGTTAATCCCACAAAATAGAGGTTCTTCTGGACATACATGCTTATACAGTTCTGTATTGCTTTTGTTTATTTTTAAGAATCGAGTCTCTATTTGATCAACAGAAAGAACAGTCTTAATAGTAAATTGTGTCCGCTAGAGGCTTAGAACAATTTATTTTCTTTATTAATCCACAGCTTTAGATAATTGAAAGTAGCTCCCATACGTAGAAGCATGTATGTAATCTTAAGAGAATAAAGCAACAGCTCAATTTTAAAGGTAGCACATAGTCTGGCATTTCTACTTCAGACGTGGTTAATGTGAGTCACCATGTGCTGAAGTCTTTCAGATGAGGAAGGGACATGGGTAGTATTTAATTTAATATTGCAACAGACACTATTGGTTCTAATGGAGTGAAATATGTTTATTGGGTTTTACTAGCACTGGCAGAAACACTGTATTGCTCAATTTAAAATACTCATGAGTGCTTAAATTTGTTATGTCCATTTTGACTAGGTTTTATAATCCTTTAAATTTCCATGGCCATTATGGTAAGTATTGTATTAAACATTCCTGACATGCTGTTGGCTTCTTAGTTAAACTTTTTTACATGTGCTATGTCAGCTGAATGTATTGGCTGGTTTGAGTACAAATTTAACAGCTTTCTGGTTCAAGATATTTCCTATTTGAGTTACTTTAATGTTTAAAAAAATTAAAGATTTTTAGGAGTACTGTTTAGAACTGAGAGAATGATGGTGTGTTTTAAAGCAGGCCATATAGCGGGCTGCACATGCCAACTGGCTCAGAAGACTAAGGAGAGGCTGCAAGAATGAAATTCTTTCTCTCTTTAGAGGTTAGATTAATAATATATATATTTTTTTGCTGAATATCTTAGACCTCCAGCCAAGTTGGGGGCCAGCATAGCTGAGCACAAGGCATATATAAGGACGAGTTTTTGCTCTTCAGTAGATATAATCTAAATGATTGGACCAAGCAGATAAAAGAAACCGACAGATGAAAGTGTGGGAAGAGAACAAGTAACAGAAATACCTTCGTATTTTAACATAAACAAATTGGATTCACTGTTCTTCACATATCTTTGTCTATGACTACAATAGTACTGCATCTTTGATTTAGGTAATTAGTGTCTCTTCAGCCACTAAACCTAAGTTCACATGACATCCCTCACTGAATAGCATCGTTTAGTTTTATGTTTTGAAATATTGCTCTGTCCGTAGTGCCAACACAAGTTGCTGACTGTCCACTGTAAAAGGTAATGATAGTGGAAATTTTTACCACCAGCTTTTGATTTACTTGACAATGTCAGCTTGCATTCTGGAAGGCAAACTGACTGTGCCTGTTTCCAGCTGAACTTGCAGTTCTACTTTAGGTATAATAAGATATTGTCACAGGATACTTTGGATAACTGCCAAAGTTAAAGGTGTCTCTTTTTTAAAAAAATAAAAAAAAAAAATACCAACAACAAAAATCCCTGAACTACTGACAATTGTAATTGAATGTGTTCTTAGTCTCTAAGTGACTGAAGAGCTGTAAATTATAAAGTCTGATAAGCAGAATCCCATTAGAAAGGCAGAAATTCCAGTGTTGTGCCAGTATATTGTAACAGCATGAAATAACACAACTTAAGAAGTGATCGCATCCAAAAAATTATACTAGAGATGTAGCTTGCTGTTCTAATGGAAGAAAGACTGGATAGGCATAATGTTTGATAAACATGCCATGCTTATATACACAAGCTAGTTCTCACATGGCTGTAGCCTTATTATTCTTACTGAGTATTTCACTACCCACAATAGTGTCAGAGAAAGCTGGTATTACGCTTGTTTTGGAAGCGTCTTTTTTTCTTTTTGCATATTGAGGGAGCTCTGCCTCTCTAAGCAGGAGCATCCAGCTAGCTATGAGATGTCATACGATTAGTCAGGTGAATCCTTCACTTAAATTCAATTTATGAGTTCAGTTAAGATAGTTCTAGATATCCTTACGCTTTAAGTATTGAAGTTTAATGAAGCAAAAAGTGTCAAATCCATAGGTGTTCTAGGATTGCTTTATCTCAAGTACTCAATCTGAAGAAAAGTATTCCAATGAGTTTGTCTACTATGCTTTTCTCTCAAAAACTATGAAGAACATAAACTCACGTAGGAAGCTGGTTTTCCTGTTTGCAAGCTCTTAATTTCAAGAGCAGTTTGTGTTTTGTTGGTTGGCTTTGCAGCTTTTGCAAGAGGCACGTGGGAGTATAAATAATCAATTATCCAGATAAACAGCTTTACTGCTTTTCTGATACGGTGCTGGTAGCAAAATGCATGGCTCATCCTGTATTTATTGCCTTCGTTCTACACATTGTGCCAAGAAACAAAACATAAAACAAAATGAGAATGAGAAAGCTATGAAATGCTATATAGTACTGCTTTTTGTGAAAGTTAAGATATAATTTGGCCATAAATCAATCCTAACCAAGGTTTTTGAAAAATGTCATAGCAACAGAAACACGTAAGTATGCTTAGATCAGACTTAGAACAAGATTTGTTTGAAAGGATTTGCCACCTGTCTGAAACCCCAACTCAAGTGTCTCTTAACAGCACTTACCTCCTGTCTGTTTCCTGACTGCCCATTTTCCACAATATAGAAGAGTAGGCAGTGTGGGTAGCTACCTGCTGTAAACTTCTGTCTTCATAGGTCTCTTCCCTGGCACACAGTAAGTGAAGGGAAATTGCTACTTCTCAAGGTCAGAATGAACACAAGCCTGGCTTGCCGCACTGCCTCATAGTTTGCTGTGGGGATTAAAGAGATTTCATGTTAAGTTTGCCTGAAATAAGAAGAATTCCTGTGCTGAATTCTAAGGCATGAGTCTATTAAAGGGACTGACAACGTGTAAACTGGGCAGTAATACAATAGGTTGAAATGCTACTTGCTGTAGTGTAGTTACAGAGACAAGTTGCTGCAGTTAGGGTAAAGGAGGAAGAAAACTGATTCAGGTAAGCTTAAGTAATCTAAATGCTGGCTGTCTTTGTGAATGTTAAAATGTAATTTAGAGCAGTTGGCAAGGTTTCCTAACGCAGCAAAGGTGACACAACGTAGTAAAACTGAAATTGAAGGTACTAGCACAGGAAACTTGAACATCTTTGTAGACCGTGAGCAGCTATCAGTAAGGAATAGGACTGTCTATATGGAGAAGGGATCCACTAAGAAAAAAAAGATTTGAAAATATGATTACACCAAAGGTCCAGATTACTGAGAATTGTCTAAGCGCTCTGCTCAGAGAGCAGAGGTGAAATGGCGCTTACGTGACTACTGAAGTTACCAATACCTGTCTGCTACACATTTAGAGCTGAAGCAGCTCTGAAATAAATGCTCTTTTAAGGTAATTTGGTATTGATTTCATTATGTGGATTATGTGGACAACTGTAGAAAGTAACCTCAGTCATTCTAAAGTGAATTCTCAAGCTCTTAAATCTGAACTTTAATCAGAAAAAGTACGAAAACCTTTTCCAAGCTAGTTCCAGTTTCTTTTCTGTTTCAAGTTAGGATCTCACTCTAAATCTTTCTACTTCAGTTGCAGTTCTGAGCTCCATTGATGTTTTTATGTAACTATGTTCCATCTCAGCAGTAGATTTCACTCCAGTTTGGGACGGCATATTGCTAGTGCTATCCAGGTATATTTCCCTGCTGCAAATCCTCTCACCTTTGTCTTCATTGACCAGACAGTCTGCAGATCAGAAATACATGGTTAGAATTTGGTCCTTTATTTTAAGAACTTGGCAGTAGAAACATTTGTGTTTATATAATACCAAGTGCAAGAGCAAGTACTTTCCTAATGATCTGGTATAATTTTCTGTTTTCCCTTGGAAATTTTTTAAAAAACAAACAAACCAGTCAACCAAACAAATAAATGAAAAAAACCCAAAAAACCTTGATAGCAAAGATGATCCATTTGTAATTACTCTGCTTTGTTCTGTTCTTTTATATACTCTGCGTGCTTCCAGCTAAGGTAACAATAATCATGTCTCCCAGTCTGTGTGATAAAGGACAGCATCTGATGATTTCGGATGTTGTAATCCCATTAGACCACAACTATTTTATCCAAAACCCGTTTCCATTTGCAGCTATTTGCGAAGTAGCCACAGTATATTTGAGTAGAACTGGTCTTAGCTCAGTTGCCCAGAAAAAGGAAAGACTGTGTTAAAAATACATTAAGAATTTGACTTCTTCTAGGTCTACCAACAAATCTGGACATTCCTCTAAGCAAATCCAAAGAATTATGAGTTGATCAGTGTATGCCTTTTAAATTATAGTTAATGTGTAGTCAGATAACAATAACATCAGATGAATAATGTGACAAGCACAGTATGAAGGATGCTATGTAGGAAGGACAGCTCTTGAAATGATAGGCTAAAATAATTTTGCATGAAAAGTGGCTTTGTATTTCTGATTTTTTTTTTTTTGCTGTTCTAATAACTAGTTTATAAAGATTTGCAAACAGATAAAATGAGAAATTTGCTTTTTAAAAATTGTTTACACAGATCTTAAATTCCAAGTCCAATGAATCTTGTGATTGTAAATGTGCAAATAAAAGTAGTCCTTCACAAATGATAACAAAATAATAATAATAAAGTAGTACTCTAATAAAGCTAGCTGTTTAGTCATGTCAAAGTTAATTACAGGAGAGTGCAGGGCAGACATGAACCCCACATTTATGAAGGAAATAGAGATGATTCAATGAAATATAGTAGGAAAACTAAAGTGTTGGGGTTAATTAAAAGCTAGTGGCACAAAAATTAGGAGTAAGAAAACGAAGTGTTCTTGTTTTGCTTAATCCATTAAATTTGGGTCTGCTGATTATTAGCCCATTTTCATTTATTCTGTTTTCCAATTCCATTTTTTGAGCTAGTTGTTTTTAATTTTTAATTATGTTCATAAATCGTTTTTTTTTTTTTTTTCAGACTAGATGCATAATAAAGGGCTTGCAATGGAGGCTGCTTATTTTTACTGAGCCTTTGTTTGAAGATGTGGGTGCAACAGGAGGTGAAAGGAAGGTGCTTCTTTCAGTTCATGTTTTCCTTTTTGGAAACTCCATCTTAATAAGCCAGATTGTATTTGGCTGGCAGCACCATGCTGTGCATTCTGTTGTGCGTAGACTTTGAAATAATAGGTTAAAAAAAAAAAAAAAAGCAGATAGACTTTGAAATACATTGTATGCTCAGATATTTGTTGAGATTTCTGGTATATAAGGAATTGAAGGTTTTAAGAAGAATTGTGGTATGTGAAAGGTTCCAGGAGATATGAGGTAGACAGACACACACTGACTAAATAGGCCTAAAAAAGCAAACAAAGAGAAGGATCTGTTTAAAATAGTTGCCAAGAGTGAAAGTGAGAGGGTACAGTGCAGTGATCAAAGCAACATCACACATTCTAAGCCTGTCGTTCTAGCAATGTGGTGCATGCTGTTCTTTTTCTGGCTCTCGGATATTGTTCAATTGCTAGGACTGAAAAATCCAAATCAACAAAGCAATGTCTTATCCTTAAAGAACAGGAGTCATGACATGAAGAATAGTTTTCCGTTGTGTTTCTTGAAGTTTACTGTTTCCGTTGAGATGCACATGGAATTAAAATTTTCTTGTCTCATCCTTTAAGGAGATGTATGGTATTACATGGGCATTAATAATAATTTTAAAAAGGCAAGTAAAAAAATACATTATATCCCTTTATTGTCTGTTAGATCACAAGCTTTACAGAAAGACTGTAATAATGATATATTAAAAGAAAGTTAGTAGATTAGGCACATAGTGCTTTTTCTAAACATCTCGCTTATCCTCTTCCTCCCTGTGCTGCTGGTTTATTTGGATCAGTATGTGATTAAAACTCCTCCCTTAGCTATCTTCCTAAGTGCCTAATTTTAGGTAGTAGGCTATTTTAAGGGTTACTAACCAGTTTTCCAAGTTGTTTTGAATGATACAGAATGAAATAAACTGTCTATTTAGTCTTGAAAATCCAGCTGAAAAGTTGTGTACCTTAAATACCTCTTGAATTATGTTCATAAATACATTACATTTTCAAAAAGTGATATATGTAGGCTTTGGAGTCACAAATATGCCTTTTGGAAACTTTAACATTTCTGAAAATGTTGGCTGTAAAATCAAGGAGTAGGTGGTTCTAAACTGAGAGTAACTGAGAACGGTAATGTAATTAGAAGAAAATCCCAAACATCTATTAGTCACAGACTTGTAGACAGCGTGCTTAATACTAAGTGATGTTCAATAAGGAGTTTTAAAGAGAGAGAGAGGGGGAAAAAGCCCAGAATGTGTTAAAGCATTCTGGATAGGGCACTTATATGTGAATCTTGTTCAAAGTGTCTATTTCCTGCAGGCGCGACGTTTCAAGTTGTGTCAATAGGAAGATTTTTGTAGTACTACAGGATTATCACATGAATCAAATTCAATACTCTTTAAATATATCTTAGACTTTTTCTGATAATCTTTCATGCTATAAATCATGTCGAGGTGTTTTTTTT
>WBMW01003834.1:1304705-1329993 GCA_013396635.1 Penelope pileata | reverse complement strand
AATTTTTGGGTGTTTTTTTTTTTTTTTTTTTTTTAATTTCTTCTCCAGTTCAGCGTTCCTCTATAAGCTCTTTTACCTCTAAGCGGAAACTTTTATTAAGAGTAGTGAGCTTTAGGTAAATAAAGGGGTGCGTGTGTATGTGTGTATGAATTTCTTTTTTGAAAAGCTGTAAATAATAAGCTCATGACAAGGACACTGACCTTCGGCTATCCTACTTTTAAGTGCTGCCCATGAAGTCAATAGGACTGCATGCATTTTGTAGACTTAGTTTTTCCTGTGTTTTGTGCCATGTCCTCTTGGAACTTCTCTTCCAAGTATCATCCTCCCACCCTATTTATGGAAAGTCTTCGGATTTCTTTCCATTTTAGTAAATGTCCATGCCTTGCATCCTACATATAAAGGAAAATAATTGGCCTTCTTAGTCTGAACCTGTGCCTTAATTAGTTTCCTTCCCAAACTGTTATATATAATTGCTCCTTCCTAGTGTTCCTAACATGCTGATATTTATGGTTGTTGATTGATTGGTACCTGTTCAATATCTCTTTATCATGGCAACAGCTGCAGTCTTGATCTTAAATCATACTGTTCTTCCCCTTTTCCCGGAGCCTCCATAGTATTTTCAGACTGTCCTAAAGCAGTCAGACAGTTCGTCAGCAAAAATCGACTCAATCTGCTTGAATTCACCTCATTCTGAGAATGATATAGTGAAGATGTCACTTTCTGTGTTTAAGTTCAAAAAGTATCAAGGATGAGTCTCTCCTCTTTATTTTCACATATGTATTAAATAAGATAATGTCTTAGTTTCTAACTGAAACTTTCAGTGTCTGCTACAAAGCTGTGTTTTGGTTCTAGAAAGAAAACATGGCTGATAACACCCGGCAGCGCTGAACAGAACCAAGGACATTTGTATGTCTCTGCCAGGAGAGTAAAGAGGCTGGGGGGGCCGCAGGGAGCTAGGAGGGGACAAGAATGGGGCAGCTGACCCAAACTGAACATATGGATATTCCATACCATATGACATCATGTAATATAAGGAAGGGAAGTGAGCTGGGAGGGCCCGTTTGCTTGGGGGATTGGCTGAGCATCGGTCGCGGTCGGTGAGCGATTGCTTTGTACAATCACTTATTTTGTATATAATTATCATTACTGTTATTGTACTCTATTTTCCTCTTTCTGTTAGTAAATAGTTTTTATCTCAACCCCCGAGTTCTACCTTATTTCTCGATTCTCTCCCCCATCCCAGCTGGGAGGAAGGGGGGGGTGAGCGAAAGGCTGTGTGGGGTTTCCAGGCCTGCCTGCTGAAACCAGAACAGATAAATTTTTACTTCTTCCTAACCAACTTTTTCAAGCAAGCAATTTCATAGTGATTCTTTAATACTCTGCTGTGATGCAAACACTATTTCGCAACATATAATTGTGGTTTTTTTCCTTCTGAAAAAATGTGTGTGCTGATGTTCCTTTCTTTCCTTGAGTCATCATGAATTTAAAATATTTTTTTAGCACTGGAGTAATCTATAGTTCAGGATGAAATTCCATCTCTCTCTACTGTGTAATCTGCTAAAAAAAAAAAATTCAGCTATGATTTTAAAAGCTGTGGTAAGGAAAGGATGCCACTGTAGATATACATTGTCATGACCTCTTTATCAAAATCAAGCCTCATTTCTAAAGTGTAGGGAAACAATTACTTCTTAAGATTTTTTTTCTACTTGCTGTTATTCACTATTACTACATATTGCTTCTACTTAATATTTTTTTTAATAATCCAGTGAAAACACTGTCAGCAATTGATGACTTTTTCATTTCCAATTATTCTGGAACCTCTTTGAAGTCTACATTTCCAATATATAATTGATCTGAAAAACATTGAAGAACTCAGTAAAGTACTAAATTGAACTTACTAAAGATGTATTTTCTGAAACTGATTTTTTTCCCCCCATTCTCTACAAGACTTCCTCTCAGTCAGTGTAATTTCCTCTATACATTTGTACCTTTATCTAGTAAATATGGAGTTGCTATGTGTTTCAAAATGAAGAGAGGTAACCTAATTTTACAGAAATAGTGCTTTATTAGTTCTGTTTTGTGCAAGATGGCAAGTGGTACTGTTAATTGCATCAATGTCGAATAATACTTCCCTTAATTTCCTATAAATGAGATGTGCTCAAGCTAACAACTATGATTTCCATACTCTCTGCTCTTGTGGAAGAATCATGAACCATACAGACAGTTTCTAAGCTTTACTAAAGTCATTGGTATTAAGCAATGAATAACCTTAAGCTTAAACATCTGTGAGACGCTGAGGCTTGTAACATGTACAGAAGTAGAAAATAATGACTTCAAGTGCTATTTTGTAACTGGCTATAGTACATACATTCTTTGCTGAATAATGATTGTTGACTTCAGTGGGACAAACTGCGTACTTTAGGTGAGATAATGTACCACGGACCGGAAGAGGTGAGAAAGTGTTTGAAGTCTAAAGACTATAACAGGTAAACATCTCTGCCTTGCTTTCTCTTGTGCAAGATTACATCTATCTACCTATCTATATATGAAATACATTATTTATCTTAAGGCTTAATGGTTACCACTGTTAAATTATTTCAGAGACTTTCACTTTTCACATTTGCTTTTGGCCCAAATATACTATTTGAAACACTGTCTCATCTCTCCTGTGTATCCCTTCTTGCTGCATGAGTAGTGATATTAATGGACAAATCTGAGAAAGGGTGTGTGTATCTGAAAATTGGATAGCTTTTTTTTCTGGTGTTTATCACCTGATATAAGAAAAGATACTGCCTCTTCTAATAAATCTTGCCTAACACTGTAGCTATACTAATTTAAAAAAAAAAAAAAAAAAAAGGCACCGTTTTTGGCAAAGCTGTCATAAAAGTTGAAATATTGCTTGCCCAAAGATAAAGTTTGCAATACCAGCAACATGAATCATGTTAAGAAAAGAATGATAAGTCAGCAAATCCTCTTTCCACAGAGGTGGTTTCGTGCTGACTCATTGGCAATATTGCTAGTATAGGCTCAGCTGTTATTGGAACACATTGGGAGTAACAAGATGGATCAGTATAACAAACATCTTTGACCTTGTTTCTCTACTTCAATGGAAGAAAAAGCTTATTTCGTTATATTGTTTCACTGCATGTCATAATCTCATGGAGCAGATTTTCAGCAATCTGCGAAAAGGCAGGAAAGGTATTCTCAGCTACCCTGACAGCAAATCTGAAGCATCATTTGAATAATGTAGGAGCCTTTTTGTGATACACATTTCATTCAGGTGATTCTATTTCACAGTATTACAAGTCTGAAAACAGATTTTGAGTGCATATTTTATTGGTTTTATGCGGGATAGTTTGTCTAAAAATAATACTGACTTTTAAAGGCACCAGCCGTTCATCGACGGATCTATTTGCACAAAGGCGTAAAACTTTCAGAATGGCAGCACAAAAATAGGCTATATGTTTTGAAACAGCTTATTACACCAGCAGTGTCTGTTCTTGCATGATTTTACTGTCAGTTCTTAGGTGCTGGATATCCTCAAACACTTGTGAGTCACCATGGCCAGGGAGATGAAATAATCTGGACAGAGAGCCAATAGTTCCCTTCATACATAAAGTGAGAATTTAATCTAAATTTGATAACTCCCATTTCTTTATTTTGCTTGTTTGTTATTCCACTTTTTGTATATGCAATCTGCATCTCTACTTATCTCTGATATAACATGGAGAGTGCCTACTGAAAGATTTGCTGTTTAGTTTTGAGCTTCCTTGGTCATTCCTGAATGTGAACACATAGCAACCTCAGCTAATCTGTGACTAATTGTCCAAGAAATATGAACACCATATTCTATCATTCTTGTTTTAGTGATTAGTATTTGTAAACTGCATTTTTTTTCACTGGAATAAGAGATGTTAGTAAGGCAAACATACTCTTACAATAGAAATGTTTTTACTAAAAATAGGATATATATATGGAAATAATAAATACAGTAGAACAGCATAACGTTGGGACAGTAAAGCTGTTCATGCTAGAATATGTCTTGCTATATCATACGTATGTCTACATGGCGTTGTCTGAAAATGCATTGAAAGGCTGCTAGCTTGTAAGTTACTACAACAGTAGTGAGTTACTACAACAGTAACTTACAAGTATGTGTCTGGCATAGGAAACAATTCCGCAGATGTGATTTAGTGCTCAGTTAGCTGCTCATGTAAATTGACATTGTCAGTCTAGGAACAAATGACAGCTGCCTGGAACGAAGAGTCTGCTATCAAGGCTGGCACCACCTGGCCCCTTGCTCAAGAGTTTTCTGTTTAGGCATCCTGAAGTGAAAAACAGAACAGTCACTTCTTATTGAAGCCTCAGTTATTCAAAACTGTCATTCTCATTACTTGTCATCACTAAGTGGTCTCTGAAAAAAAGGATTGTGAATATTAATTTGAAATAAGGTCACAAAATTAATTTTCTTTTAGTGTGATGACAATAGCAAAATCATAAAGCAGATAAGTTTGAACACAGAGCGGGAAAAATCAATGAATAGGAGATCAAATGATATTTGTTTTCTGACCTACAAAATAAAAGTCAGAGCCAAAATCAAACTTGAATTGTGAAGAGCATAAAAAATATCATACTGTTTGCAGAGTAGTAATATTCCATAGTACTTTAGTACTTTTCACCTCTTTCCTTTTGCAGTTGTTAGGGCTTACACAGTAGATCACAGAGATTGTGCAAACGTGTTTTCCGTGCTTTCTGGTTGACAAATCAGCGTGCAGATTGAGAACATGTTGGGAAATTTCTATCAAACATGAAGCATTGCATCAGCTGATGCTTAATTTTTTCCTTTTTATAGATAAATATGAGATAAGCAAATACTCCAGTCCCTGTCTTCTGCTGAAGAGCAATCCCTGAAAACAAGACGCACACAACTGTTATGTTCACTGCAAGGAATGGGCCGCTTTAAATGCAAATGAATGGCTTGGCTGTCTGTGTAAACTTTTGTGAGTTTAAATTTTTCCATTTCTACCTTTTTCTATAGCATTCAGGCTATAATCATCTGAACAGAGTACATTATATTGCCTTAATAATCAATTAATTAAAAACTTGTTATGCTTATCAAGTAATTGATAAGTCTTTATACCTCATTATTGGCTTGCTTTTAACACTTTGTCCATCATATATATGGCTTTTGATGGCTTTTAGCATCTTTGATTTTATGCGACTGGCATGTGGAAATTTACTTGGCAATTTCAGAATGTTAATATATTTTAAAAGAATAAAGGCCAACTAGAAATCACTGTGTAGCATAAAATAAATCATCCTTGAGACTGACTGCCAGAAAGAAGCAATGCCTAGATCCTTCTCAGAATGCTACTGTGTAGCTGTTACATTATGTATGTAAAGTATATCCACTTCTGTGGGCTGATCAATATTAGATCTTTAAGGGAGCCTGGAACTTGTGTTAGGTGGTTGCCCGATTCCCCATAACACAAGTTTTCTTCTGTTCGTATGGCTAACATGCCTCTAAAATTCCACACTTTGTTCATGCGTCATGGTGTCTAAAGAAGAAATATTTGTACAGAGGTCTTGACTATCTTTGGGAATTAGACACATTACAGGAAGAGTGTTTTATATGACCTTTATGCAAGGCTCAATGACAAATGGTAAGAAGCAAGAAGAATTAGTTCCTTTAAATTAATTCCTATGCACGCCATTTATATGCGTCTTTGCCATTGCATGTGTTTTCATCTTTATTTTTCCTCTAATTTTAGTTTTGGGAATTGAGCTTTGGTAGTTTTAGTAAGAATGAAACTCAGTAACTGACATTTTTATTCAGTTGTTCTACTAAGGACACAATGGTGATATCCCCAACTTCAGTCTTATAGCAAGATTATTAAATTAAATATTAAACTATTAAAAGATCTATCAAACTATCACATCAAATTGCTTCTTTAAGCATGAGATATCTACTACCCAACTCTCATGTAGGATATGTGGAGTATGTTTTAAGAATGGTAATAATCAGAATAAGAACTTGATTCTAATGAATTCCAAACTAAAAATCAGCCTCCATGCTTTCGTCTGACGTGAACGATAAATCAGATAACTGTGTACTTACGTAGGTTGGAGGAAAAGGGTCAGCCTCAGTTGTCTGCAAAGGAAAAATGTTACCTCATGACACACAGCACGTCTGCTATCCACAACTTGAGATAAATATAGCCTATTTTCAAGATCTACTTTTATTTAAAAAAAAAAATAGTATCTCTTTTTATAGAAGAAAATCTGAAAACCTTATTTTTGTAGACATGAAATAAGCAGACAGACTGTCAAATGATGGCAAGCATAGAAGGAAAAATTATCAGAAAGAGGAAAAAAAGATTTTAATAGAAAAGTTCAGTAGAAGCAAATATTCTTTGCCTACCCTTTAAAGCACGCAGCGTTCAAAGAAGGCTCATCTTTTTCCACTATGAATATTTTTTGTTCATCAAAGATCCCTCTTGATCCCCTTGATGTATTCACTATATAAGCTCATAATGTGCACTACGTATAGCCATTGCATTTTTAAATTTAGTCTAATAAGCCTGTTAATGCACTCAGTAGCTTGAAGAGCTTCAGAATTAAGTAGTGTTAAAGAAATTGAATAGATTGAGAGCATACAGTAAACACAATAAGCTATTATAGAGGTAATTGTGGAGAGCTGCTCTGAAAGTAATGCCTCCTATTTTGTTATGTTGGCCCACGATGTCAGAGGTGGTTGTTGGTGGGATGGCAGCAGAGGTTGAACCTTCCCACCAATATTTTGCTACATTTTGTTGTCATGCGACAGAGGGCAGCAGAGGGGCACTCTGACAAAATGGTGTCTGACAGGGATGTGTGGATGAAGGTGTGTCACTGAATTCTTTGATGTGGAAACAATGACGCCCACTGACATTAATGCTTGCTGAAGGCTTATGGAGACCAAACAGTGGATGTGAGTGCAGTGAGGTGGTGGTGGCGCGTTTCAGCAGTGGTGACAGTGGGTCACCTCTGCTGGTGCAAGGTTTTATGAGAGCAGCATGCAGGCTCGTTTCGTTGCTGGTGAAAATGTACAGCCAGTGGCAGTGAGTGTGTTGAAAAATGGTGGTTTGTAGCTGAGAATTTTCTCTATCAAATAGTTTATTGTGCTCCTTGTTGTAGTTTCCATAGAAATAGGTAGGAGGAACTACTTTAAGAGTGGCCTGTGTATTTTTGAGAAAGGTGACTACATTCAACGTTTGAAATGAAATTGCTAGTAAAGTTTCAGTTGTGAAGTTATGTTCCAAATTTCAAGCCAGAAATGTAACCGATCCAAGGTAATTGTTTAGAGATACTTAGTGAGACATAGTAGAGGAGGTCTGCCCTCTGTTTTATGTGATGTTTTGTGTAATGAATTTGTCAGAGTGCAGAATAAGAGAAATGAGAGAAAGGAAGGAGCAGGACAACCAGTGCCAATAGCATGGAGAAACATACAAATATGGTAACTGCACAAAGTGGTTATGGAGACTGTATGCCTTGCCACTCTAGGGCTAAAAATATGTTGGGAATTGATATTCTTTTTCCTAGAAAACTGTATAATGAGGATTTTTTTTTTTTGTAGCACTTACTCGTTTAAAAGAAATAATTATGATGATCGGTGAAAATGTACAGCCTGGGACCCACATCAGTGAAAATACTCATACCAATTCCTTTTCACCTCTGTAAGATCAATATTTAGATTTCCCTCTGAAAGAAGTGTGATTCCTTCGCTCTCATAGTATGATACAAATGTTTTGTACAGCCTCAAAAGCTTTACAGTCCTGTTAGGCTGCTTGCAGCCAGTGTTCTTTTCACACTAGGGTTACTCCCATGCAGCAAAGAGAACAAACTACTAGTATATAGCTCTCTTTTTTGTTATTAAATCATTGGAGCTAGACACATAATAGGGAAACTATTGATAATGACTGCATGTGTTAAGGCTGCAGGAACCCTCCTTCTTGCATACTCCATCTGCGCACCAGCCCTTAAACCTCTGTCCGCCTCTTTCTCTATTTACCAAAAAAATCTTACTTCTTTTTGCTATATTTTTATCTGACTCTTGTCATCCCAAGATTCATTCTAGTTGCCATT
Source organism: Penelope pileata (assembly GCA_013396635.1). Classification (NCBI taxonomy): domain Eukaryota; kingdom Metazoa; phylum Chordata; class Aves; order Galliformes; family Cracidae; genus Penelope; species Penelope pileata. The sequence continues at coordinate 1,321,869 of WBMW01003834.1, read as the reverse complement.
TTCTACTTTTTTTCTTACAAATCTTTCTCTAATCTTCCTTGCATCTTCTATTTTTCTTTTTCTTCCTCATACAGATTTGCTTATAGGGATTTTTCACTAGCTTTATCACTATAAAAGCCTGCTGTGATTGCAGCTGGTACACAGTAGTGTCTCACTTTCCATGATATCTTAGATACTGCTGTGTGATAATCGAGGGTAGACATTGAGATTTCAGAGATCTTTGTACCTCATGACAGGCTACTAAACTGGTGTTTCAGAAAGGTTTGACAGATGCTTCTGTTTCTTCATGTGGCTGTCAGAGCTGCAGGATGCTGGCAGTTATTCAGATGAGAATTGCTGAAAGAATTGAACCCTGTTAAGTATATTGTGATCATTTCAGAGGGATCCTCCCCATTTTAAGGAAGAAAAACAAACCCAATCTCAAAGTTGGTGGTTTTTTTTTCTTTTTAATTGTAACAGTTAATCTATTCAAAGAACAGGGTCAAATAGAGGACCTGGGAAGTGTATTCTTAGGATTCCAGTAGCATTCAAAGTAATTATACAGTAAAACTTCTGGTATCTCTACATTGTGGCATCCTGGGACAGGTCCACAAACTTTACTGTGTGATTATCCATTAATTACATTGTCATCTATCACTCTTATCCAAAGAAACAGGATGAGGATATATCTGTTAACCAAACAAAACTCTTCCCTGAGAAGAAATATATTTGGCAATCCAGGGGATAACATGGCACTCATAGTAAACAGAGCATACATTGCTCAGCAATAAATCAGCCTAAATGTAGATAGGCAATTCACGTTTCACTTTGAATGTGTTATTGTAGCTGTACAAACTATTATGCAGAAAAAGGCAGCGCAATCTCACTGCAGATTGAGCTAAATAAACCATTTACTTTGGCTGCATGTAAATAAATGTTGCTAGATTTCCCTGGTGCATTTACAGAGTTTATTTTTAGGAGGATATATTTTTTTAACTGATTATTGTTAGTACTTGGATTGGAGATTGTAGCTTATTGTAACAGAACAATACCTTGAGAAGCTTGTATTCCAAGGCTGCACTGATGAGTTAGTGTTTAGCAGTCTTGGGATCTTAATTATTTGTCTGCTGTTTGGCATCAGTGAGCCTCTTGTCTTCTGATTTTTACGTTATGCCTGTTTTTGCTAATTAAGGAGAGTGAGAATTGTCTTCTGCTAGGTGTTAGTGTAGTACATATCTTCTACAGGGTGATGCATGTCTTGGCTGACCTTAATGCAATAAAATAAAGAATAATCGATTAATCAGTCAGTTTACCAGATTGCTGAAGTTTTTTCTAGTCATTGTCATGCTCAAAACCCAGGAGACATCATTGTTCTGATTAATTTAGATGCTCAAGGTATGGTAATGATGATAAGCAATGAAATTTTGACTTGCAGATTGTTGGACCATCTTGGTTTCTGGTTTTTAAAAGTTTATCATTCTAATGGCCTGTGACATTCATAATGTAGGTACCTGAACATATCTTCCGGTTAAACTAAACATGCAGGGAAAGAAAATAGGGAGATTGGGTGGAAGAATGTTATTTTACAGTCTGTGACTTGAGACAGAAAGCCAGCAAATAATTGAGGCAATAGTTTAATATTGACTCTTCATACTGTATTATCATCATTATTATAATAATCATAAAAAACATAGGTCCCTCTGAAAGTAGTGCCTCCTATTTATTTCCATGGAAACAGCAACGGATACAAAGAGCACAATAACACTGTTTGATAGAGAAGATTCTCAGCTCCAAAACACTATTTTTCAACATAGTCACCACCACGAGCTGTGAATTTTTGCCAGTGATGAATGAGAGCCTGCATGGATAAAAATCTGCACCAGCAGAAGTGAGCCACCATCACCACTGCTGAAACGCACCACCCACCGCCTCACTGTGCTCACATCCACTGTTTGGTCTCCATAAGCCTTCAGCAAGCATCAATGAACGTCAAGGGGTGCCATTTTTTTCACGTCAAAGAATTTAGTGACACACCTTTGCTTCATCCTCAGTTCCCTGTCAGACGCTGTTTTGTCAGAGTGCCCCTCTGCTGCCATCTGTTGCATGGCAAAAAAGCAGAATGGAATATTGGTGGGAAGGTTCAACTTCTACTGCCACATCACCAACATCTGCCTCCAAGATAGTGGCCCAATATAATAAAATAGGAGGCATTACTTTTGGAGCAGACCTCATAAATATGGTCTTATCTCTGTTCAGTAGACTCTACTGTCTGCAAGAATGAGGCAATACCACAAATTTGATCTGAGGTAGGACTCTGCACAATTAATACAAACATTTCTATTAAGGCTGAAGGTGAGCTTCTGTAAACTCCATTATAAAATAAATTACTATTTATGCTCATTTTTTATGGTTTTATTACTTCATTGTTTTCCATTTTGTGGAATTTGACTTGCATGTTTTAGGGCAGAGTGCCGTGTGAAACTTCCTGCTTCCAGAATTCTTGATGACATGGATCCAGTTCTGCCTGTGCAGTTTTAAATATATATTTTTAGCTGATTTTAAGCCCAGACCACAAAGAACAGAGCCAAGTTCTGTAAAAAGCAAACCTGGCTATGTCCTACCTGGCTGGTGACTGTGTATCTAGCGGTACAAAAGAAAGCGAGAAGTACTTTCTTATGCCTTAGGATGTTGTTGTAATATGTTTATCAGTGTGTTTTCTTTCTGTATTTGGTAGACTCTGCAAGAATACATTAGGATGTAAGGATGTCATTGGCCATGCATAGCAGTTGGCCGGGAGAGCTGTATGGCATCAGTTTGAATCCACCAAGGACTAGCTCCATGGAGATATGCAGATGACCGACATGGAGTCCAAGGTACCTATATCCCAACAAGTAGAAGTCAGAGAATATAAGAAACCTGTAACAGACACCTCCGCAGTGCCCACCTTATTCCGTTTTTGTTTTGGAAAGAAGGTTTAATATTCATTCTTCCCCCGTTTAGGACCAACCTTGGGTCATTGAGATGAAGGAAAGCACAGAGCAAGCATTGGAAGTAAAATTTAGTTGACTGTATGTTTTTATTTATTTATTTTTATTTTTCTTCTCTCATGATGGTGATTGTGGATGGAAAACAATACCATGAAAGTAAGGGCATGACAGAGCAATTTTTATGTTGGCAGAGATCTACTTTATGCCAGAGTTCTAACTTAATCAGCACCGTGTACTCTGTGCTGTCAGTGCTGGTTTGTATGTGATGCAAAGCTCTTTAGGAAGGTACTGCCACTATGAGGTAAAATACTGTTCTTCTCAACCTGAGGCTCCTGATAGATCCTGTCCAACACAGCTGTTTTTTCAAGGAAGTGTTGGAGTTGTCAGTTGTTCCTCTGATTCCAGTTAGTAACATACATTTAATTTTTCAATCATCTATTTAATTGTGTATGATACCTGGATCAACTATGCCTTCTGACTGCACGAGTGGTAAAATACCACAGAGTATTGTGGAGTATTGTGGTGGCACAGAAAGAAATAGTTAAATAACCTAAGTTGTAATGAAAACATGAAGACCTGATATATTTTCCAATAAGATTACTTGTATATCCAGTAGTACTATTTGAAAAACTACCCTAACGCAACAGCTTCAAACATTTTCAGTATATAGACCTCTGAACATTGTTCAGAGATGATCTGGGTCCTAATTAGATAAATCTTGGTGTAGCTTGTTTCCTTTGGTGGTATGTCTTGTAGCCATGAAGAGTAGTCTGTGGGCCTTCAAATATTTTCTAATTACAGGCTGAAAGCCACTGTTCAACCTTTCTGTGATACTGGGGGAAAAAAGTGTTTGGAGAACAAAGGTGAATCTCTACTCATGCCTCACAGGAAGAAAAGAGTAGAAGAGTAGTGTGCTATGAGGCACAAGTTGTAGTTTAGGCAGGCAAAATTGTCTTCACCTTGCAAAATCTTTCCATCTGTGCAAAGGTTGTGATTCAGGATGGAACAGTGAAAGATTGTTCCCTTCTCCCTGTTCCCTTCATACCTTCACAATCGGCAGGCAAGATTTCACCCTTTGTGTGTGCTTACAACTGCCTTTTTCTGAACAAAAGATCAGCGTGGTGGACCATTGATTCTCAGAATGGTGAATTCCACTCAGTCATCTCAATTTCTTATTTTTAAGAAGATTGCAGCCCAGAAATATTTAAGGATTCTCATGTAGTTCCTCAGTGCTGCATAATGATGGACTTTGAATTATTAAAATGCATTTGAATTATTTCTGTGGAAGGTGAGAAGAAATATGACAAATTCCTGTATGTCAGGAAGCGGTATGTTGGGGCATCTTTTTGAGATTTTTACAGTTGAAAATGCCCTGTTTCTTCTTCTTTTGTTTGTTTGTTTTGCTCTTGAGGTCAGTTGGACTCACTGGCACTGTCTTCCTAAAGAAGTCAGGGCTGAGTTTCTCTTTGATGTTCAGTTAAGCAATCTATACTGGTGAGTTTTAAAAGATGAGCAAAACAGAGCTGAAGCTCCAGAGCCTTTTGTTTTATCTCCCTACCTATTTATTACCATCAAATTCAGAGAGAAGAAAAGAAAGAGTCCTATCTTTACACCAGATGCATTGCCTCTTTGTAAAGCAAATGAAAAAGCAGAACTTCGAATGAAGCCAAGTGTTCTCTGGTTCAGGAATGCGTGGGATGTCTTTTTCACTCAGAACATCTGAACCGTGCTCTTAAACTTCTTTACACCTCTATTTCTGTAATGGTTTTAATTGGCAGATACTAATACTTTCCTGCCCACAGGAGGAATGTAAAGATTATTCAATATTTCTAAAAAGCTTTGAAGAACAAAGTTGCCCCTGCAGAGCTGTCTGTGATTTCATTAGGGAAGTGCAGCAAGGCTGAAAAACTTACTGGTTTATTTTGCTGGCAGTTAGAATAATTTTTGCTGCTCACTGGAGAAAAAGTTGTTTTTCCTCACTGTTTGATGGACTGGATTATCCTGTAAGACTTGAACTAAAGCACAAGGTGAATGTGATGCACTAGCTGTGTTACACAGCAGTTCTGCTAGACAAACTGCGTGTTCTCTGAAGAACAATCTTGTATTTCTGAGTTGGGCTCATCTGCCACCACTCCGGACTACTGTACCTAATGCTAAAGGACATACAGTGACAACACTTTCCATCTCTTTTGAGTCTTTTTGTGTGGAAAATAGAGTAAAAGAATTCTAATTACATTTATTTTCATGTTTCTGGGTTCAATTACAGTATTGTAATACTATTTATCATATAGAAATTGCTCAAGAGAAACCAGCTTTTAGCACAGCTTTCTGCAGAACTACAATGTTACAAGAAAACAATGGGGTAGCATTTATTCTACACTTCAATATTTTTGCTCAACCAAGTATCAGAGCCTCCTTGCTAAAAGTAACGTAATGTTTCAGAGTCTGAGTAATGTTACCACATAAAAACATGCATTAACAGTCAGTTAGCTTACAAGCGGGGAGTAAAGCAGAGATCCATTAGTGTATTAACTCATTGGCAGTAATAGCAAATAATTATTCATTATCGAAATCTCTGATGTTTCTGCTTCTGAAGTTTTTAGTGGAAATACACGATGTTCTCAGATATATTAGAAGTCTACTGATGGATGTACAGTTGGTATCAAGCTCAGAGCAAGCTGCTATTCTGGATTGCTGCCTATTAATCAGTGATTAATGAAAGCTACCATTTTGTATGTGAATCTGGAAGCCTATGTTCTTGGCATTGTTGAAATATGTAAATTTTTTCCTCAGATAAAACATGACAGACAACACCTAAAATACAAGTGCTTTGTTCTGCTACCTGTCAGATCAAGAAAAAGTTCTGGATTCTTAAAGCTGTGAATTTAATTGTGGCAGGAGATGAACTGGCAGATACTCTTGTACTCAGTTCTTTTTGTGACATCCTCTCAAGTCATTTTGCATAATGAAGAGTATAAACAGCAGATGATATATGTTGAATGTCATTGTTGAAAAAAATACAGTGCATTTGTAAATAGAGACCTGCAGGCTCTTTAAAGTAATTTTTTTTAAAAGCAAATATGGCATTTTTAAAAAAACAAATGACCTCATCAAAGTGCCCTACGACAGGTATGGCTTAGGATTTGATACTTCAGAAGAAAGCATTTGTTTTAAAATAAATTCTATTGCTTTTACTGGGTGAGATCCAGGGTGGTGATAAAAGCTGGCAAGATCCCCCCAAATAGTTGGGAATTGTGGGTACTTAACAGTTCTTAGAGTTGGACCCAGAGTCTGTGTGAACTGCCTCTTTTGACTGTTAGTGATTGAGTAGTTATTCTTGCAATGGTACTGCAAGCTGCGCTAATCATAGCGCTGCAAACATTACTGTGCAATTAATTCTTTTTTAGGGCTTTCAAAAGTAGCTCTTGAAGCTGACAGCTGCAGCCCACAATGTACCAAGTGCTTTATATAGAAACTTTAATGAAAACTCAGATGAGTGTAAGGTCAGTTTATCCACAGTACATTCTAATTAAATTTCCACTTTCCTTTAAAAAGCAGATCACATCTGGCCCAAAGACAAAATCCCGTTGTGCCAAACATGTAATGGAATAGGTGTTTTATGCTTCTCATCTCTGAAATGTAATGTTATGGAAAATTCTCTCTCTTCTGCCCTTTGGTAATCTTCCATTTGCTATTGTAGTTGTGTAACTGGAAACAAAAGCTTTTCACAAACTTCTGCTTTAAAAGAGCTTTTTTTGTTAGCTCCCATGTCAACATTAGCTTATGCAGATGAGGCTGGTGAAGCAGAAACGTTGCAAAGCAGTGTGGAGCGTGGCTCAACAGTATACTCAAGACTGGATTATTTATATCTTAGCATCCATGTAGACTAGTTGCCAAAAATTTCCAAGATATTTTCATAGCTTGTTGTCTACTTTATTATGTTCTAGGTGAGTCTTCTAGTTCCTTGGAAAGTTGTCTTTACTCTTGAAGCCCAATATCAATATTTTTCTCTTGGAACTGAATCTGAGCTCAAGGAAGGATTTATCCCAATGTATTTCTAATATTCCTTTAATAATGAAAAAAATACATATTTCACCAGACTGCTGTGAAGTACTGGATATCATTGTCTGTTCTGCGCATACCCCAAATTGCACTTTCCATGATTGTGAAGGTAAATTCATTCATATGCCTTCTATTAGTTCCTGCATGAAGATGTAATGTTTCTTGCCTTGAAGGTGGACAGTAACATACAGAAATCTCACTGCAATGTTGAAGAAATTTCTAGCTATGTTCTGGTAATTTCTGACAGCAACAAGTGTAAGATCCCAGACTGTCTGAAGATGAGGAAAAATATCTAAAAAAGAAGCAGGGTATCTCAGGCCAAATAAACTGCAAACTATACTCAAAATATACAGAAGCCATATGTCTGAGATGAGCAATGTAGAGACACTATTTTCATCCCATGTGGCGTAGAATGTGTTCTAACCCACATAAGAACAAAAACTGCTTTTCTGATTTTGGAGAGTGGGAGTAATGAAAGCATGGAGATGATAGCTGGGGGTAATGTCACAGTTCTGCTGGTGAATCCTGGCATATTAGAGGCCAAACTAGGTTTATACTAGACTTATCAGTAACATACGCATGGCCAGACATCAATATGTGAGGGGGGCGGGAATGAGTACATGGGAGGCCTTGACTTCTTCACAGTGCCATTAATTTAAGAAGGGCAGAATTTCGGTATAATACTCTCAGAGAAAGAGAAATTACATGGAAGAATGACAGCTGTAGAAGTAGTAGTCAATCCCCGCATTGTTTTTATGTAAAATGTACCTGATGCTATTCCTTATTTACTATCCTATCTGAATAGGACCAAAGATAGTATTTTTCCTCTTGAGCTATTTGTCAGAAAGGCAAATCCGAATGAACATTCAAGACTCTGGAAATGAGCAGTGTTACCATGGCCACACAACAGACCCACCATGACTGGGTGGCCATTTGCTCTTAAGGGATGTAGGACACAGGAAAACTCCACAGAAGCAGGGTGAAGTGCAGAGCTGAATTGGTTGGCAAGCATACCGAGAGGAGGAATCACAAACTGTTCCTCAGGAAAAGAACAATTAATGCTTCCAGATACTGACATGGGTATATTCTTTGCTTATTTATCCTGACCTAGAGACCTAGAGGTTTTATATTTTAAGCAGTTAGAAAGTATTATCTTTCCTGAAGAAGCTGTCCTGTGTCACTGCAAAATGTTTCTTATTGCACCTGAATCATGAGAGGGCTAATTCCTCTGAGTCAATGAAGCCAATTTGAGAAGTAAAGTATATGCCAGGCATCCAGTCATAGTGCAACTGAACAAAAAGTGTTCTCTGTGGCAAAAAATAAACGGATTGATTATACATAGCTTTAAGTTCTGGTGGATTGATTGCTGAATGGCTCTTTGAGGCCAGCCAACTGCAGAAGCTGTAACAGCAAAATACTAGCTTAATGAGTTTGTTTTGTGAAAAATTGATGCTCTTGAAGACAGTGATTTTCTTTTCTATTACTTTGTGTAAACATACCCTGATTCAGCAAGCCTAATTGAACTATGTGAATAGCTCCTTTGAAAGTAATAAGATTAATCACGCTGCAAGCCAAGCACGTTCTTAAATATCTTCCTAAACAGTGGCTCCTGAACCTGGTACAACATTGGCTCAGGCTTCCTTTGGGGCTCTTTTGTTATGCCATAGTTCCTCTAATGGAAAAAGATATGCTCAGTAAATTACTAGTGCTGACAGGTCTTGTTGTTTCCCGCAAATGTCACCCACAAATTCTCAAAATATCAAAACTTTTGTTCTCTTTTCAGAATTTGTTCCTCAGCACAGCCATCTAATCCATTATTTTCTCCATATTTTTTGAGTAGATTTCAAGCTTATAGTGAATTTTGTAGATAAGTCATTACTTATTTATAGGTAACAGTAGAATACAATGTAAAATATATCCATTGTATTCTGATATGCACATATAAATAAAATGAATATATTTCTATATGTTACTTGGGAAGGTAGTAAAACTTTTACTCAGCCTGAGTTTTATTTTCCATATATTTTGCTCTAGAATATACGTGAATTTAACTTAAAGTGTCAGTGTGGATATCGTGTATCTTTTGGTAGAGGTAGATCCTCTGATCTTTCCTATCCTTTTTCATGATAGTTGTGCACACGACTGAGGAGATTGTTTGTTTGTTTCTTCTGTGAAGAAAAGCCTCTTTGGAGAAGCACTACAGAACCACCTGCGTTGGTGTGAAACACACTTTGCAGATGCAGGTAAGAAGGAAAGTCATTAGTCAGCAAGCTTAGTGGGAGCCAGATAGTTTTGTCTGTAGCCGCTCCCCTTTAAATCTTTGGGGCTTCTTTGTTTGTGTGTATGTGTTTGGGTATGAGTATGTTCAGCGCATTTTATTCTAAGTTTATGTCACATGCCTTGATCTGTCTTTTAACATCACATTTATGTTCATTTCATTTGTATTGTACTGACCATTTTGTCAAGAGAATATTATATACTCATGTAAAGGCTTCAAAGTTTCAGACTCTGCTGAAAAATTCTAAACGCTGAACTCCCTGGGGAGTGTATTCTCCCTAGTATGAATAACAATAGTATTAAGGAATACTGTACATCTCTCGTGCTTGAAGCAGATATAGGACAGCTTTCAGTCTTTGCATATCTTCTAGATTATCAAAAGAAAATGTATACCTGCTAAAATGAGAGTCTCGGGGCTTAAAGGACAGATGAGGGGCATCAGCTTCAATAGGACAAGAGATAATGGCTTTAAGTTGTGTCAAGGTAGGTTCAGGCTGGATATTAGGTAAAATTTCTTCTCTGAAAGAGTGATCAGGCACTGGAACAGGTTGATCAGGGAGGTGGTGAAGTCACCACCCATGGAGATTTTCAAGAAAAGGATAGATGTTGCACTGAGTGACATGGTTTAGTGGTATGATGGTGATGGGTTGATGGCTGGACTTAGTGGTCTTTCCAACATGAATGATTCTGTGATTCATTCCGTCTTTGAGGCCAATGAGCTTTGAGTACTTGTGGGCAATGCTTCTGACCTGGTGGGTTGCGAGTCCTGATGGATTACCTCAAACCCTGATACAAGAGCTATCAGCATGACATGTACTACGTTTCTTTCTCTACTGAAGAACTAAAGAGTTTTAATTAACTTGTGAAGTTTTTCAGATTACTCTGACAGATTATACATGCAAGAAGCTCTGTACGTTTTTGAAGGTAACTAAAACCTCATCCCATTAAAACATTTTCCTTAAAGTTGTTTGCAGACTAGGATAGAAGATCTGAGTTGGATAAAAAATGGTTGCTTAAACAATGTGAAGAAAAAAGTGGCAAAGAGTAATGTTTTTGACAAGGAACCACTGAGAGTGTAGGAATTTGAGGCTCGCTAGGCAAATTGACCACAGTAAGAAAGTAAGAAAGTGTGAACACAAGCTGAAGAATGAGCTCAAGCACGTGCATGTGAATAAGAGGCAGTAAGTATAGACAGTATTGACTGTTAATAGAAATTAGAGGAAGATCTGAGATAGAAAGATTTGATACAACAACTGTAGAAAACAGTTTGAGATATTAAACTGGTAATAGGAAAGGAAATCCTTTCTTGATTGTAATGGGAAAATGAAGGATTAGGGGGAAAAAAAGTGGAGGGTAAGGGAAAGGCATAAAATATTGGAAAATGAAACCTCATTTTAAAAGGAAAAGATGCTGCTCTGTTTCTGGTGACTTTTATAACTAGGTATTTTCTATCAAAAAAAGTAACATTATTAAACATGTAAATATGACTTGTAAGCTGAGAGTAATCCTGAAAACTATGCAAACCAGTGCTTACGCTTTACAATATATATGCTTTTTAGATTAAATATATTCTTCAGTGAAAGGAAAGACAGCAGCCAGTTTGGAATTTGCAGTTTTTGGCAGCTTCACAGAAGAGTTACAGACTGTGGTCTGGGCTGAGCTTTCCAGAGGAGACACACTGAAGACAGGATGACAATTTGTGATCCATTTAATTTCATGACCTTCTTTCAGACACAAGTTTTCTATGCTTGTTGTGCTTCAGTGTTCCTTAATCTCACAATGAGAGCCATACCTAAAGAACCCTCTGCCTATATCAAGTATAATATCTAACTGGCACACAAGCAATGGATGGACAATTAGTTCTGAGTCAGAAGTAGTTATGGTATAGGAGAGAGCAAGCACAGCAAAGATTTTAATGTCATCCTGAGAATAGTAAGTAGAAGCTTTGTTTTATTTGGCACTTTCAGAGGTCTCCCAGTAGAAGACTAATGTTCACAATTCAACAAGGTTGTTGATCATCAGTGATAAGAGCAAGAAGAATATTTAAAGCTTTGGAAAAAGATGTTAAAGAGAGAGAGTTCCTGGAGCTCCATCTACTTAATCTGTCAAATTAAAGTTAAAAGTGTGGTTGTAGTTGTCACTACATGAGAAATATAATTTATATATTGTCATAATATATGAGAAATATAATTTTCCTATGGAGGGCTTCCTGAAGTCTCAGACAAAAATAAATTTAAAAAAATGTTTTAATGTTTGAAACTTACAAATGAGAATCAGAGGTTAAATTATTTTTAATAATTGGGACCACATTTACCAAGGATTCCCATGGGCTATGCTTCCCAGGAATCATCTTAAATCAAGAATAGACATTGCTTCATGAAGTTTGAATTGCTGAAATGACTTTTGCCTTTGACTCAACTTAATACTCTTGTTTTCTCAGTGTTTTGTTTTTCTTGAATGTAAGTGTTATAGGTTGGTTACAATGTTGTTGGCCATTAATACGTTCCTGTTTTCCTCATAGAACCTACTAGGATTTCAAAAGTCTCTATGTAGAAACAAATAGCTAATACATTCCCTTTTCCTACCTAGGAATCAAAACACAATCGCACACAGTTATCTGTACTCACCAGAGGTTATGCTGAATGTTTGACAGTTTTAATTTAAAGTGTATTAAATGTTTGCGTATTATTTACAAGTTAGGTTCTATAAAACATCCTGAAAATGACAGTGATTGATGTGAAGTAACATACACACGATTAATGCTGACTGAATTGTTAATTACAGGATTGACATCTCATTTGCAGTGAGATGCTGCAGGTCTTTTGCAGAAAGAATTGGCAATGTTGTCATGTAATTTCGCCATTTCCTTCAGCCCGTAGTCAAAGCTTGACTAAAGATTCAGTCTCACCTTATAAAAACTCCTTGCAATATCAGAAAAGCCTTAGGATAAAAAGCAAAACAGTCACTACTCCCCAAGAATTAAATCTGTCCTGACGCTTTCTCCTATCAAAGGAGATAAAGTGTGCCGCAGTATTGTTTATTGTTCCTTGTTTTACAAGTTACACCAGCGTTCTTATCCTTTATGCTTTCTTTCCCTGGCCTGCTCTCCCTGCAGGAAAAGTAAACAGTGCTATTACAGAGGTAAATTATGCAGGAAATGCAGGGATATAGCTTGAAAGGAAAGTACGTTGCCAGTAGTGCATTTTATTAAATGAAACTTTGTATCTGGAAAAGGTAAAATACTTCATTTCATAATCTGTGCTCTAGAGTGCCCCATAAAACAGTAGTTAAGTTTAACAAATGGTTGAGTTGGCAGAAACAGACTGGCCAGATGTGATCTCACAGTTTCAGAGCATCTGAGCAGCTGCTGGTCAAGGTAATCCAGTTGAATTGCCTGGCCACATGTATACAAACATCAGTCTGGATATTCAATGACCAGAGCAGGATTATATGTTGCAAGGTGAGTAAGTTTTGAAAAGATTTTAAAAATATGTGCTATGGTGTCATGTGCTGATTTAGTGGTGTAAGCAGAGAGGCAATTGTAAGGAAGCAGGAATACCAAATAGCGCTATCACTGAGAGTGAAACCAGAAGCTGCAGGGTGAAAAATGTGACTGCATGGAGTGTTCTCAGCACTGCTGAGCTGCCACTGTTTGTCAACTGACTTCATGAATAAGAAAGCCAATAGGTACTTTCAGGGGGATATATTCCCAGCAGTCTAAGCAGGTTTTGCCTAAGGCTTTTTCAGGAAAGGAGATACCATTTGTGCAAGGAAAGTATCTCTTGGCTTAGGTGATTTCAGGGAGGTACTTGCACGCTTTTTGATATGATTCCACCCTTCTTCTATTAACATAATTAATTTACAAGAGTGATACATGACCTTCACACTTTTTGGTCTATAGAGAGGACTAAAAAGGGACTCAGTTAAACCAAGCAGAGTCCAGAAATGTGTAGGAGTCTGACATGTAAGGAGATTTGATAAAAGCATAGAGGAGGCTGAATGGTTATCCTAAGGCAGAAACATTTATTTTACCTCCAGTGTGCAGAGAAGACCTCTGCATTTCCCCCTAGCATTCTGCACAGCTGCCCTTCTTGCAAGGAAGATTTAAGCGCTGATTTTAGTTACAAGACCTACAAAATAAAAATAGTAATTTTTTTTGTTATATTTTATTTTTTTATTATTTTTTTTTAGAATAGGGTAAGAAGCAGCTTCATAATACTTTGTATGCCTTATCTTAGACATTTGATTTCAATGAGAACTATAAATGTACACCACCGAACAGCATAGACTTAAAGATATGTCTTCTCTTGACATTTTTGTTGCTTGTAACATTGAAAACGTATCTCAAGGAAGGATACTCCATCTTTGGCTGCATCCTCAGTGTGAGTGCTTCAATTAAGTGGCTGAAATTGAGTGGGATGAATGGGTGGCCTCGCTAGTAGATCTAAAAATAAAACAAAACATAAAACCAAAGACAAAAAAAACCAACAAACCCAAACAACTCTCAAGAATGCTCAGTGAGATTTCTATAATTGAGGGAATGGAATCAGGAGATGTTCAAGTTATTCCATGCCTTACTGAGTGGGAACAGTGCAGGGCAGAAGTTTTGCCTTGTAAGAAATGATTGAAACAGTGGGTGATGTGGTAACAGCTTATCACCCTGATTGCCCTATTGGATTAAAAAATCCTTCCCAAGTGGAATCATGTTTTATACAGGAAACATCTATTATGTCAACTTTCCATGTCACATAACCTTCTACTTTTCAGGTTCACTGCTGACAGAAATGGAAAACAAAACCTTTGCTATTGAAAAGGTATTTCATTATTGTCACTGGCAGAATCTTAGTAACTCAGGTCTTTTGAGACAGAAAAGTAACTTAAAGTATTTTTAACATCACAAACTTTGAAATAAGAGCAGTGTCTAGCAATTGTTATCCTTTGCTGATCTTCTGAATAAGGTATGATATGGCAGGAATGATAAGTGCCTTCAGCTTAGCAAATGGACCTTTAATTCCTACTTCCAAAGTGTCTGGTTTACTCATTCTGACAGCTAAAATGTGAAAATAGCTAGTAGTTCATATACCCATATCATTAAAAAATGTCTTACTTGCCCTAATAGCCAGAGTCTGCCAGAAGAGGAATGTGCCCTGTTACACATCAATTCTGTTACTGTCTTTATTAATAGCACAAGAAATTGAAATACCTTGGTGCTTCATGAATTTCCCGGATTAAACCATATTTCCATAGCTGACACAGATGAGGGATTTACTATTCACAGTAGAAGAAATACAATACAAAGAGATCCTGAACTGTTTTTGGCTAGTTTTATACTTTTTCAACTTTGTGTCCAGACTTCCTCCGGATGAAGTCCAGTGGTATAGAACCAAGCCTTCTGCTTGGCTTTGAGATCAGAGGCGGGAAGGTAAAGTACTTATATTTGCTGACTAAAGTTATGGATATTTTTAATGTGATAGACTGACGTGTTCTAGCTTAAGTAGCGCAGAGGCTCTGCTTTCCGTACATTAATGTTGCTGACCATACAAAAGCCATCCAGGCCTGTCAGGGAATTGCATCTTTTTGTGTTCATGCTTTCACAACAGCAACATTTCTTTCTTTTAATCCCTGTAGGGGAATAAAAACGTTATGGCAGATTAGCTAACATGACACGTCTAATAGTTACTAGAAAACTAGGTCTGTTGGCAATATTTATGCTAAGCATGGTATGAGTTTATGATAATCAAAGCACCCAATGGGGGTTGGCCCACTGCAAGGCATTTTACTTTAAGGCTAGCAGGGATCGATGAAGGTGGAATAGATTATGTTCTAAGAAGTAGAACTGATTACTTGACTTGAAAACAAACATATTTCTGTTCCATGGAAGTGAAATGTTTTTGTGCCAGGGCCAGCAAACGTTGTTTGATAAAGTTTTCCTGGTAGGACAGTTTATTTAGGAGATACGAGGGAAGTAAGAATAACAGTTAGTAATAATAAGATAAAAAACTTCACATGGAATAAATAGGTGATCTGCAAATAGCTTGTGTGGTTGATTGTTCTTCAGGCAATTTTTTGAAAATACTTGTATGTCTTACCTGTATGCATTGCATTGTTAATACAGGAATTATGCATGCAGACCTAATTTTCCTGAGAGTTGCGTGAAAATTTCAACAATTTTAACTGAAATTAATGGGAGCTGATTAAATTTCGGTAAATAAGGTGAAGCTAAATGTGACCTGATTTTTAAAAGATGAGATAAAACAGTGAAGCAAGAGAACTAAATTTTTCTCTGTTCCAAGGCTGGAATCTGTTTTCTGCTGCGTAGCTGATGTTTGAGGCAAACGGAGGAGACAAGTAGGTTTCAGCTGAAGCTGTGTTTGTGTGTGAGCGTGTATCTGTGTGCAGGTACAGACACAAACCCCACATTTTTATTCAGTCTACCTTCATAATAAACCACTGCCACTGATGCCTATTTGAGTAGTGACATTCAACAGGCTTGTCTGGAAATTTAGGCTGGTAACTCCAGATAACTTGGCAATCTTATTGTACCCTAATACTTGCAAATATGTGGAATAGTAAATATGTACCACTTGCACACTATATATACTCCGTGTATACTCACATATATACAGTGTTTTTATGTACGGATGAGTTAAGATGGCAACCCAACAATATGTAAACTGAAGTCTTAATTAATAATTCAACTCCATCTTTAATCTTGACTCACTTTTTGTGGAAGCAGGAATCCTAAATCATTCAGTTGAACTGGGGAAATAGGGGTATTAGAGGGTGCAGACTTTTCAGTGCTACTCTGTCTCTAAGTTGCCTCAGAATCATTCATCTTGGGAAGTTAGAAGATCTCATTTGTAAGTGTCTGTGCACCTGATTTCTGGCAATAGACAGTTCTGAAGGCAGAACAAT
Source organism: Penelope pileata (assembly GCA_013396635.1). NCBI lineage: Eukaryota > Metazoa > Chordata > Aves > Galliformes > Cracidae > Penelope > Penelope pileata. The sequence goes on along the minus strand of WBMW01003834.1, from coordinate 1,305,649 downwards.
AAAAGGCAGTGAGACCAGTATGTGCACATATTTCACAGAACACACTGTACATATAGTCACAGCTAAACAGCAGGCACACAGCAAATCTAATGTGTGGGGGAACCATGATGTGATATAATTGAGCATCGTGGTGAATCATAAAAGTGCTTTAAATACACACCATTCTTGATTCACTTATTTAAAAAAAAAAATAAAATCCTGTGAGTATCAAACTCCTTTGCTCTTTCAAATATAAGGCCTATTCAAGAAGAATAAGAATACGGCCTAGGTCATTTACTGGTAAACCATACCTGTTCACATCCAGTAAGGAATCGACATAGTTTATGAAAAGTAAAGGAAAATTTTTGTCTAAAACGATTAAATTGCTGTAATGAAAAATCATTATTTAGTAAATTAGCGATGTTGAAATATCATGAAGTTATAGAGTTATTACAATTATTTTATATTGATGTAATGGTCACATAGAACTTTAAAAAAGATATTCCTGATTAGACTGGAAAAAGGATATTTCTAATCTCAAGTCTTCTTAGGCTGCATACTTTCTCCCAGATAATGTATAGAAGCTTCCAAACCTTAAAAGTTACAGGGCTAGCAAATGATGAAGTGGGCTGCTGTCTGCCATCACCAGAACATTTTTCTCTAAAGAACAGGATTAGGGGTCGGTATGTACGAGTGATAGGGAAACTGCATCTATGATATGGGAGTTAATAAAGCACTAGCTTCCAGCTCCAAACTTTGTTGACTAAAACAAATTTCCTTTGGACAACAAAGATGGAGTGTTAAGATGTATATGCCAATGAAAAATGAACACTTGGGTGAACAGATTTATTCCTGTAAAGAATTTCATTATACATACTGTGCAGCAGAAGAAAAATGAGAGACAGCACACTTCATCAAGTGATATTAAAATGTGTATTCATCTAGCTGAGAGTTTGAGATGTGTT
>WBMW01003834.1:1284152-1294998 GCA_013396635.1 Penelope pileata | reverse complement strand
TTTTTTTTTTTTTTTTTTTTTTTTTTTTACTTCAGAAAGAATTTACTTTCTAATAAGTCTTTAACCTTAGAATTACAGAATTTAAATAGAATCATAGAATGGCTTAGGTTGGAAGGGACCTTAAAGATCATCTAGTACCAACCCCCTTGCCATGGGCAGGGCTGGGCAGGGCTGCTACTTCCTAGATAAGGCTGCTCAGGGCCCCATCCAACCTAGCCTGGAACACATCCAAAGCTTCTCTGGGCAACTTGTTCCAGTGTCTCACCAGCCTCTGAGTAAAGAATTTTGTCCAAACATCTAACGTAAATCTCCCCTCTTTCAGTTTGAAGCCATTCCCCCTTGTCCTATCACTGTCTTCTCATGGTCAGGTGGTCTCCCTCCTGCTTATAAGCTCCCTTTAGGTACTGGAAGACTGCAATGAAGTCTTGCCAGAGCTGCCTTTTCTCCAAGCTAAACAAGCTCAGCTCCTTCAATCTTTCTTTATAGGAGAGGTGCTCCAGCCTCCTCCTCATCTTTCTGGCCCTCCTCTGTACCTAGTCCAACAGCTCTGCATCCTTCTTGTGCTGGGGGCTCCAGGCCTGCACTCAATACTCAAGATGGGGCCTCACAAGGGCAGAGTAGGGAGGGACGATCACTTCTCTCTTCCCGCAGGCCAGCCCTCTTTTGATGCAGCCCAGGATGCAGTTGGCTTTCCGTGCTGCAAGTGCACGCTGCTGGCTCATGTCCAGCTTTTCATCCATCAGGACCCTTCGTCCTTCCCTGCAGAGCTATTCTCAAGGAGTCCTCCCAGTCTATACTCATGTCTAGGATTGCCCTGACCCAAGTGCAGCACCTTGCACTTGGCCTTGTTGAGCCTCATTAGGTTCACATGGGCCCACTTTTCAAGCCTGTCCAGGTCCCTCTGGATTGCATCCCTTCCTTCTGTTGTGTTGACTGCACCACTCAGCTTGGTGTCATCAGCAAACTGCTGAGGGTGCACTCAATCCCACTGTCTATGTCATTGATAAAGGTGTTGAAGAGCGTACATACAAATCATTTTTAAGTAATGTGGTATATTCAGTTATACTTTATATTAGTCAGATACATATTTAAGTCCTAGTGATTAGCTTTTAGCAATAACATGCTGTACTTTGTATGCCCTGTAAAAAGCATTTTGCAAAACGCCTGAAAATATGTACAGACCCTTAATGATAGGCATCCACTTTGAACTTAAGCTGCCAAATGCCATGTATCCACAATATCTGCTCTCCGAATGAGCTGCTGAACTCATTTCTGGTAATTCAGTGCATCCTTTGTAATTAGACAGCTCAATTTAATTCTCCTTTTGCTATACTGTACATGTGCTGAAAGCTGATGAGCAACAATCAATAGTACTTTCTTTAGTGTAAATGCTTTTAAGGTAATTGCTATGGAATCTTAAGAAGGTGGGGTGTTTCTTTCTTTTTGAAAGCATGGGGATTTAAAAGAAAGAGGCTGTGGTGTGTGCATATGATGTTGTTCTGGTAGGTGGGTTCAATATCATTTAAGGCATGGTCAGGATGTAGTGAGCTCTTTCCAGAAACAGTTGATTTGTGTGAATCATAAAGATGAACATGTTCATTCAAACTTGTCAACATTTCTTTCACACATGCTGACAAAGTGATTGTCTACCATACAAAAAAACAGGGCTGTGGTATGACTGCAAAACTGAGCAGCATTTATTACTTACGTGTGACTTTACCATGGCACCTGGATGCCCTCAAATCAGACTCCCCTGCTGGACTTTGGTGTATGTCCAGGCCCAGATTTTTTGGGTATCTTAAGATGCCATGGGTCTTGGAGGCTGTTGACATTGGAGGTATTCCCTGGCTGAAGGGAGGCTGTGATCTAAAAATAGATTTTTATTCGGAAAGCAAGCGAGAGTTAAAGAATTAAAATGAACAGTGTGTAGCTGCCTACCAAGTATACAGTAAAGCCAGGAATAGATTCAGTCTCTTGGCACCTTGACTGTTCCATGAGCTCCTTGACCAGACTGTTTCTAAGGGGATTCATCAAACAATTAAGCATTATCAACCGCATTTGTAAGCAGGCAGTTTTACAAATGATACATTGTAAACTGCTTCTTGCCAACAGGACTCCAGATTGGTCTCTTCTGTTTTCAGGAACTGATTCAGAAAACTTCTGATCTGAAAGTAAAGTGAAAGGGCTACAGCTGACTTCTACTACTTTCATGCCAATTTGAGAGGTTCCCTCCCTTCCATTTTATTCTTCCCCTTCTTCATTTCTCACGCCTACTGCTGTGGCACAAGATGTCAACATAACAACCCATTTTGCACCACTCATGTGAGGGGTAACTTGTGTGCTGTCCTCTCTCTCAGAGTGGTGCAAACACTGTACTGCTCCTGGCTACTGACAAACTCTGTTGTTCCTTTTGTTGCCGAAAGCACAACTGAGTCCTGTGTCAGCATGCATATGACATTATTTTTTCATCTGTGGAAGGTCTTCTGTAATAAGTAGATTAAACTGCTAAGGATGAAGGCTTAGAGGGATGACACATTGATTACTTTGGCACATCTTTAGTTAATATGGAAAGAAACATACAGACTGTCTCATGAGGAAAAAAATGCTAAATTTTTGCATCGGATCCAAAAAGGCCAAAAAAAAGGTCTAAGGACAGGAAAGTTCTAGATAACTTTTTTTTATGAAATCAAACAATTTATAGGCGATTATGTTTTTGTCGTCTATGATATTAATGCTGTGAACACTTTCTGTCTTGATTGTTCTCAAGTATTTTATTGTGAACATTAAGTGGTAAAAGAATAACTAGATGCAGCTATATAAGACAAATAATCAAATACTAGAAAATGAACACTCATTAGAAAAGTGTCAGGAAAATTCTTATACTTAGGATAGAAATATAGGAAGATTGTGATGTTTTCTTTCTTTCTTTCTTTTTTTTTGAACTAACCATGTAGGCAGAATCTGACCCATGAGTGGAAGTTCTGTAAATTTAACTGTATTTGTTCTATTTGGTCTTTTCCTTTTCTATTTTTAAACACCACTTTTGCTAAGATTATATTGCTGAGAGAGAGATTTTGAATGTAGCCTGCGTAAAGACATACATTATATGTTTAAAGTTTGATCACTTCCTGCTTTGCAAATAACTGAGAATATTTGTGTCGTTTTTATCAATTTAATATTTTTAAACAAGTTATTTAAGAAGTACAGTTGAGAGAGTTTTGCCTGAATTGTAGATCACCTATGCTTATGATTCACATCTTTCATGTCATTCCATAGAGAAAATTTCAAAATCCTGTTAGTGGGAAGCATCCTGTGCAAATTCCTTTGAACTTACCCTGTAGTGTCAGCACAGAGATTTTAATTGCAAGCTAATGAGGATAGGTGCAGATTTTAATTCTCAACGTTTCAGATGTAAGAAAGACCAAAATATTCATTATAAGATAATTGGATTTTTTTTCCCTAAAAATAATTGGTATTGGCTTTTGTTTTACTATGAAGGATAAAGTGTCATAGTATCTACACCATATTTTACAAGGACAGATGAGAAGATTGCAGCCCTGATGGTAAAGTCTAGTCCAGAGATTTTGCAAAATCCTATGGCAGGTAACAAAGAATGTCATTAAAGTGAAAATTTAGGAAATGTTCAATGGCTTGAGTTCTGTTATAAGGATGTAGGGTGTGTTAGTAGAGTGAGCACTCACTACAAGTTTTGCATCTCCTGGGCTAGATTGAAAGGCATAGTTGGAGGCAGCTTGGTTTGAGTGTATGAACCTGTAGTGAGAACCATTAAACCAGAATCCATTCACACTAATCTATATACCCAAATGAAAGCAAGTGAGAAGAATTTGGCCAGAACCTTGGTGATGGCTCTTGCTGCGTGCTTTTTGAATGTTCATGTCCTTTTCTCACCATTGAAAAACCTATGGTTAGTGGAGTGGGCACTTAAAATATTGTTGAAACTCATACTCCAACTCTGTCGCTACTCAGAGAACCAAATTATTTTGTTCACGGCCTTGTCATTTCATTTATCTCACTCAGGATGAAATCTGGCTTGGTATAACAAGAAGTTACAGCTTTTCTAGTGCTCTTACTATCTTGGGATCCAAATCCTAGTATAAACAATACTGTAAGTAGCAGAGTAACCCTTTTCAACACAGTAACCACTGCCTCCCAGTTTCTTTCCAAGAAGCTTTACTGTGAGGTTGATTTCTTAAATTCTTGAAAAATCACTTGCAGTTTTCGCTTGCAAACTTGGCTCTAAGAACTCTCACTGTGGAGCTTTTGATATTGAGTCCTACTGTTTTTGAATGCTTGTGCTCCAATTTTTGCTAAGTTACTTCACAATTTCCCGTAGAAGTCATAGGTAGTAAAATCCAGATAGGGAAATTCCAGAGGCTTTCAAGACCTTTGCTCTGACTTTACTCAAATTGGTGGCATAGCCTGGTGAGCAGAGAACTGCTACCTCTGAAATTCTTATCAAGGCCATTGCAGACTGTTTAAAAATACTGCTGTTGAAATAATACCAGAGTATGTACGGTCTATCTGCTGCTTCCTTGGATGCGGAAAAGTGTTAGCTTTCCATAGTCTGATAGTTCCTAAAATATAAATAATAGGGCCGATTAACCTTGCCTAGTATTACTGTTATTCAGTCAACCTTTAATGCTAAGTACAGTTACATAGAAATTAGCTTTTGGAAGATGTTTACAGCTGCTAGCAAGATATATTTAGGATTTACAAATTTCACATGAAATTATTTAAATTTGTCTGTAACTGATGTAATACAGATACAACTAGCATAAAAAATGGTGAGACTTTTTTGGATTTCGATTTTAAGTCATGGTATGGTTGAGGTTGGTTCGTAAACTGTGACTCACCACAGCCTACCTGATCCAATTACAACATGAAATAGACAGAAGTACATGCTAATTCTACTCTTAGCACACAAATATTACTGCCATTAACGAGAATAAATCTCTGAATGGGTTTTAAATACCCCAGAAAGCAAAAGCTACTTGCTGTAATTGACTACTTTGGACGATTAGTGCATCCTCATCCTAAGCTAATGACACTTGTCTGCCAGTACAAAGTCAATTATCTGACTCTCAAGATGCCACAAAATAGCAGTCATTTCTGTCACCTGAGGAATATTGGTATACTTTGAAATTGGAAGGGACCTGAATGAACGTGGTTATTAATACTTAAAGTTTATTCATTCGAAATCAGTTTTACATGTGTTTGTACCACCACAATGTTGTAGCTATACATCAATAGCAAGTATTGTGCCCAGTTTTACGATGTCAGTGCAAATCCAGGTAGCTTACACTGAAGCAATGAAAGAAACTATTGAAATTTATGGGGACTTGATTGTGAAGCATTGAAATAATAAGGTGCTGCTGTGGTCACAGCATCCAGACAACTGGCAAACATATTCATGGTAATATAGTGGGATTACCAAAGACAGTGAGGCAGCGGATAGTTGTGATTCAGAGGTGCTGGTACTGGAACTGGAGACTAAAGCAATTTCAACTTTTCCCCAGTAAATGAAAAAATTTGGTGACTTGTAGGGTGCCAAGGAAATTTTTTTAGAAAATAAAGAATCTTGGAGGATAGTGGAGAGTCAGTAGAAATGGGATAGGAATTGCGACTCTCGATGTCAGTTAAAGCCGTTACTGAGAACCATGGGAGTGCAAAGTGTCACCTTACTGAAATATTCTTTAAAGACTATGGGATTTCAAAGTCCTTTCTTTCAGCTGACTAAGTAATAGAGCTTATGGACTGGAACCTGCCTGTCTCTTCTGAACAAGTCATTTGCTTGTGGATGAAACCCTTGCTCCAAAATAGATGAGCAAAAGTCAGAAGTGGGTACAAATTTCTTTTGGAACTGCTGTGAGATCTTAATCCTCTTGCATGTGAATTTTACCTCTGGTATAGCTGAAAGTGGGAGGACACATAACAATTAAAAAGAATGACTTTCAATGTCATGGGGAGCAATTGTTAGGAAACCTGATGGATGGTTAGTCTCCCCTCCCCTCCTTTTTCACTAAAAGTGTGTCTTAAGAGCCTTAAAAAGGAACTGGGTAACTACTTATTGTAAAATCATAATAAAATGTTTAAATGGTAAAATAATAACTGACAATGCCGCTTTTTCTTCCTTATGTTGAGCACTTCAAGAAGTGGCAATGAGTGTCAAATGAGATTGAAACTTGAACATCATGTACTGTTCTTTCTCAGAATTAAAGCATTGTGCTGTTTCAAAGCTGCCATTTTGAGCTTGATATTGAACCTTGAAACTTTCCTCGCTGCAGTCATAGTTCATGTCATTTCAGTCTTGTTCTAGTTGTTCAGCACTGATTTGTGTGTGTGAATCATAAATCCTTGCAATCTTAAATGTTGTAAGAGGAGATTTTTTTTTCCTTAGACTGCCAAAATCTTATTTCTACCCTCTAAGTGAATTGTCATGTAATCAAATAAATCAAGTAAATATTTACTTCTATCAAGTAAATCAAGGTAATATTTGAGAGAACAGGTATCTCCTTCATAAGCTTACGACAAAGCAGATAACTGAAGTTCCTGACCTCTGGAAGATTCCCACAGTTGGACTGACATTTTAATCCACTCCAAGGGTTATGGAGAAATTGAAACTTGCATGAAAATGTAAAGATTTTTTTAAAAAATAAAAGGAAAAGAAACGTATATTAAAATCTTGGATGTGTTTTTAAGGGTTTGAGTTCCAAGATGAGTTTATACATCACTTGAGCATTTTATAAACCTGAGTGAGACAGAACAAATACATAGTGAATGAGGGCTTTGGCTAGGGTACATCTGTAATCTGTCAGAATGTGACCACAAAGCATGAGCGACGGAAGCTATAGCTGCCAGTCTTTTCTATTATCTTTCACTTCTCTTCACTGTGTGTTTTCCAAAGAGTAACAGATTACATACTATCAGAATCTGACCTCCTTTTCCATTCTTAAAACTGAATGCTAGTCAGTTTTTTGTCAAGTGAGGAAGGAGGCAAGACAAGGATATTCATCTGAGAAATAGGGATGTTCTTTCCTAGGTTTAAATCTTTTTTACCTACTCTTCTGTGTGCATTTATGAATGTGGAAAAGAATTTTAAAGCATGGCAATGATAACTCAGCTGGTCAGTGTCAGTGTGGAAAAAAGTGATGTTAACTTTCACATCTTGTTAAGGCATATAAGAATGTTTCTTGACTTCTATATTACTATGTTATTAACATAGTAATATAGAAGTATATTTTTCTGAAGTGAATGTAGTAGGAAATGGGAGAAAAGGTGGGAGAGATGTACAGGCCTTTGAGAAATGTATAGCATACTTAGCAAGGCAGTTAGGGTATATAACTTTGTCTCTGGGAAACAACAGAAGAGTAAGAAACAACACAGCATTGATTGAAGAAGGTTGCCCTAGTGGCAAATTCATAATTCACTTGTACTTGTGTGTGCGTGTCTTGTGCTATGAAGTGTCTGATCTATTCAGATTTCCAAGTGCTAGAGACCTTGTTCAACTGGCTCACTACTTCACAAATCCTGGCTGAGACTTCTGTGAATCTGCTTCTGCATCCACGCTGATCTGGAGAGCAAGACATTGTGTTACAGATAAGACTTCACACTGCTTTATTGCCCGCTTAAAATACTAGCGGCATTAGCAACTCATGAGATAATAATTAATGGAATTTCAATTACACTGTTTCTCAGCTTTTGTGTAAAGTGATGTGGTACTGAGAACTATGCACAGAGACAGCAAGCTAGAGTACAGTGCAAACATCTGGCAGGCAAGAATTGTTTATTTTCTGAGAAGCATGCATCCTGAATGGACTTGCGCCTTCAGTTATGCTTTATAGCAGAAAACTAGGATCGGCTAGCCTTTCACTTTCAATCATATTCTACATAGGCCTCAAATTCTTTTGATTCGTTTATTGCTTATTCTTATGTGTTACCTGAACTGTAAATATTTCTCTTGATTTGTCAAGTGGTTTGGTAGTTAATGCTACTTTACCTGAGAGAGACATTTTCATAAGAAAAAATTTATAGCAACTGCTATATTCTGCTATATTTTGATGTAAGAATATTCATTTGTTTAAGTTCTGTTTGGAATATGCTCCCTGTGACGCCAGTTGGACATGGAAATACTGCATCCTGGGAAATAAAGAGCTAATGTCTACAAAGCTGACAATGGTACACACCTAATGGCTATTGCAGGGACAGTAAAGCCACTAGATGTAAAAAATTGTGTACTTCTCTATCTTTTTGTACATTTGTCTTACTAGCGTGTCTGTAAGAATGCAACACTGGGAACTTTATTTTCACTTGGGCTTTTAAGAACTCTTCTGATGTGTAAAAACAGTATTTATGGTAGGAGTTATTGTAGCCTGTTACAATCTTCTAAGTAGTCTTACTTATTTCTTTACTCTGAAACCAGTTGTTTTAGCATGTGTTTGTTTATATATGGAAGAAGAGAAGTCTTGGATAGTGAAAAATCATTAACATAGGGTTCTGCCTCATTGCGTATGCTCAGGTTTTTTTTGTGGTAGGGGTCCTGGTGTTCCGGGGGATCTTTCTGGTACCCCTGCTGGTCACCTCATTGTGCCCTTTAGTTGAACTCTCTCGTCCTCTTTTCCTTATTATAGATGGAAAGTTCCTTTGTGTGGTATTTTTTGCTGGTTGCAGCATACGGGCTAGTTGTAACTGATTCTCATCTTTGGAGCAGTCTTGTGGAGTGGTCTTGGTATGTAGGCAGGAACCTTCTGCAAGCAGTCCATCTCCTGTTATCCAAAAGCTGACATACTGCTTCGTAATGTGACCATATAATAAGTATACTGGGTATGTTTCATCTACAGAATGGTCATTTGCTAGGAAGAACAATACAAATTTTAAATAGTTGTTTTTGAGGCCTGCATTTTTGCAGTTTAAGACTCCAGTTTTCAGATATGACTTTTTTTCCAGTTCGTTCATACTGAAAGATAGTAAGAACCACTGTTCTGTCCTACGCAGTGTTGAGGACCTACCTTTGGAAATCAAGTCCTTTTAAGGGTATTTCAAGTTAATCATCCAAAATCGTGAGTCATTGCTCACAAGGACACACTGTCTCACCAGTTGTCATTTGGTCATTCATTTTTTTCAGCTCTTAGACACTTAAATCCCACATATCCCAGTGTGTGCCCAGAGATGTTCCTACTAATTTCTTTTCACATAGCAGAAAGAGAGAAGTCTTTTTTTGAACGGGAAATGCCAGAAAGTCACATGAATTGAGATTACTGAATGACTGCTAGATTGTGGTAGAAGGTTTTTGATGAAGTTTCATAGCAGGTAACTTGCCACATAGTTCTAGGACATTCTGTGATGTCAGTGATTTTAGTTGTAGCACATTCCTTTTTGATATCATGTCACAATCTTTACATGTAACAGCATTTTCAAACTTTTAGTTGCCAATCCTGAGTACAGAATTGTAGTAAAAATCTGCAATGTCTTTGAAGTACAAGTGACATCAGATCATAACATTCATTAAGAGTTCTTCCTGCCATTTCTTACCATATTACAAAGGTCACATTTGACTTCAAGCAGTATTTTACCAGGTTAAAATGTTATAGGGCCTGAAAATAAATTAAAATATTGATTCTTAATATTTTCCCAGTATCTAGGTTTTCTGCAAATCAGTATGATTCCTGGAAGGGACGATGTTAATATCTGAGCGCTATCTTTGAATTGCTCATAGACTTATAGCATTGCAGAAACAGGCTTTTCATAATGTAGAGGAACCTCAGTGGAATATGATATGAAATAGGATCTCATTCCTTATTTAAAGTATCTAAACTCTTAAATACATCCATATGCACAGCAAAAGGTAATGTACACCACATGAAAGATCTCTTCTGACAGTTCTGTGTCAGCATTGCACAAAACTGTAACATATTCATGAGGTCTGAACAGTGCAGTATTCTTACCTTATGTTACTGACTTAATAATAGTATTCACTTAAAATTTAATTTACTTTAACCTATTTTTTGGATTAAATAGAGTTTGTTTCAAGTCAGCCTAAAGGAATAACAGTGTGCATGTATTTCTAGTGTATCTTATTTGCACAGTAATAAAAGATGAGACAGAATTAAATAGTACTTGCATATCTTTAATGTGGTGGTTTGTGCTACAACTAAAAAAAGGAAATCACAATTTGTTGTATTCTTACATGCTTTATTCCTTTTAAGAGTGTTGGTTTTCTTTCTCAAAATCTATGCAAATAGATACAGAAAGTGACTAGATGGGTGAAGTTATGAATGTACTTATGCAGCATATCAGTAAAGGATAGATAATGCTATTTTCACGTATATCAAATCTCAGACCTCACATTTCTCGAATTTAACATCAATCTTTAAGAGAGATACAAAATGCCTTTGAAGTCCAGGAGGTAAAATCCATACAGCTTACTGAAAAAAATGGCAGCAACCGAAGCATTTGTGTTGTGGCCCATTATGACTTACTGATCCCTCTCTCTTCTAAAAGTGCTTTTTTTGTTTCATAGGCCTGTCATATTTTCTGCCTCAAGTACTATGTTTTTCTTTTCTGGATTAACCCTCAGCTATCAGTGTAATTCCACCAGGCAGTAACACCAGTTCCACCAACACTACAGCTCATTAACATGAAAAGAGAAGGACCAGTTCATCCCTGCTGTAATTTTCCCCTTTCACAGAATCACAGAATTGCAGGGGTTGGAAGGGACCTCGAGAGATCATCGAGTCCAACCCCCCTGCCAGAGCAGGTTCCCTACAGCAGGTTGCACAGGTAGGCATCCAGGCGGGTCTTGAATATCTCCAGGGAAGGAGACTCCACA